>WYDF02253984.1:0-49482 GCA_009867245.2 Adranes taylori
CACGATTATTTATAATGAACAAATGGAAACTGTTTTCCTTTTTGGTTTCATTTAATAACTACATTTATAAAGTTGTATAATGGCTGTTAACTTTGAATATTTAATAAATGTTTTATTATTTTTTTACTAAACTTGTGTAGTATTTGATAGCATATATGTTTTGTTCAGCAATACGCCATATATACTGTACAAGTATTAGTATTAAAGAATGCGGATTATAATTATAAAAAAATCGTGGACGTGATCGCCACCCCAGCTTTCATATACTGGAAGTCCTATGTTTTGTTATATCTGGCATAAAACAAAAGTTGAACCTTTTAGTTTCGACTGTCAGCTTTTAAGTCCTCTATTAAATTCAATTAGCAGAATAGTGTTTAGGGTAAACTAAACAACATTAGTCTAACCTATAAATCGCTCTTGAATCTAATTTCAAAAATAGAAATCTATAGAGTAATTTCTAAAAGAGTAGTCTTTTGGTCTTATGAATTTGTCCGCTTTGGCGCGATCGGCTGCCGTTTTCGACTTAATTATTCCCCACTACCGCTTTTGAGTCACTTTCTCTTCGTGCCCGATTTGCCTATAATTGAGGCCCCGGGGTTTTACACTTGTTTCCCAAGTTATATTTTTTCAACTTTAAAATGAACCGAGATATTTAATGTAATACACTAGCCGGTCTCAAATAAATGAATCGCAAAGTTTACAAAACAAAAAACCCTGTGTATATACCTTAGTTTGTAATTTTAGAAAATAATATTTGAAATAAAATTGAACAAGCTTTTAGTAGACTATATAATAAAGTTTATTCAAGAGTCCTATCTTTTATAGTTCCTGAAATATATCAAAAATTTGTAAAATTTTAAATTTAGCAGCCTCACGCTCTATACCACTTATAGGGATGGCACTACTTTCATTTGACGCATAATATAATGCCCTATATGCGAGCGAAATTTCAAGCTTCTAATTTTAAGACTGACTTTCTCAATGAAACAATAAACAACCTCTCCCAAAATTATAATGTGCAGCCGCCCCTGATAACAGCATTTATTCAATTGCAAAAGAAGTTTATATGTCTCATAAAACGTAAAATATTTTTTCCTGTAACTTTGCATATATGTGCTATTATGTAGGCTTTATATGTATATATGACGGTTGAATGTCGGTTGCCATGGCGACAAGTTGCGAAGTTATAAGTTATTAAGGGTCATATCTTTGCAATAGCTACCAAAATGTAAAAAAAATATACAGGGTGTTACTAAAAAGTTTTTGAAAAAAATTTTATTGCTCAAAATTGGTCAAATTGGTATATTCAGTTGATCATAGGTATATTCAGTTGATATAAGGCACCTCATTGGCAAATTGAGGTCCCTTAGATAGTTCGTCCCTGAGATACTTACATACGTTCTTTACGCTTCATTTTTCCAGTTTTCATAGGAACCAAGATATTTAGGGTACCTTATTTTCAAGGTCAAGTGACTCCGATCCTATGACGTACGCACTTTTTTTAAACTCGTTTAATCGCTTAAGTATTAAAGAAATTTAAAAAACTTCTTGCGAAACTTTTCGAGAAACTGGACCCTAAAGTTAGCAAAACAAAAAACACTCTGTATATATAATAAATTGTGGTTTTTGGATAAACATATTTCAAATAAAATCGGAGGGCCTTTATGTAGCCTAAACAATAAATTTTAGTAGAATGTTCTAACCTGTATCTTTCCTGAGATATTTCAAAAAGTTTGTTTCAAACGTGGCAACACCGCTTCCTATACAATTTGGTAACATGGGACTTTCTTTATTTGAATACGAAATTTCTGAACAAAAAGAAGGCTCCTGTCCGCCATATTCGATTTATAAAAAAAAATATGAAAAAGTCGTTCTGCCGGCTCATAGTCTACACGTGTCTATCACATTTCATCCAGATCGGTCCCATAGGGAAGGAGAAATTCTTGAACATACGGACGTACGTACATACAAACAGACACCGAAAAATGGACCCTTTTTTATTTTTTCCGCAAGATGAAAAATTGAAAAATTGTTCCTTATAGCCCCCCCCCCCTTTTTTTTGAATTGCTTAGTAACGGATTGGAGTAATTTTAATACAAGAGGCGTACTAAGGTGAAATAGAAAAAAATGTCAAAACATAAATCCTATATCTTTTATATACCTATATGGTATATGAAAGATAAAAATGCTAGGTAAGGTTATATGGTTATATTATTTGATTTTATTCTGAATCAAAATTTTTATTCCAGCCTGTATTTTTTGTTCAACAGAACAATTCATGTACATCTCATACTAGCATAATAGAGAGATATAAATATAAACATTTTATTAATGCATCTTACTGTATTTTCAGATTAATTATATGATTGTGCGAATTTATATCCAGTTAATCTTAAAGACGATAAAAGCATTTCAAAAGCATTTAAATCAACTTTCCAAGCGCGCATATTAAATCCGTCGTTAGAATTTTTCGCATCTTGCCAAGCTATATTGTTAAAACAGAGGGAATGAGATAGAAAATGAAAGATATATTATATATGATATGTAATCGTTTCATTTTAATTATACTCGCGACAGTTGTTAAAGTCATTTCGCGGGACGTGTTTTGTGGAAAATATTCTGAAAGCGTACTGTCGAAATGAATTTCTATATTTATTTGTTACAGTTCCCATGAGAAAACAACGAAATTGCATGCTTTTTTTAATTACGTGATACGGAATATTATATAAAATCTGTTTGAAGCATTAGATTACATTCAAACGCATGTCTGTATTCAAAAAATGAACGAAATATATTTTTACAATGAAATTAATAAAAATATATACTTAGAATTTTTATATTCCAAAAATGTAATACTAAATATAAAGTTTAAACCATTGGATGTTATTTGTTTAAAATATACCGGCGAAAAAGAATTAAGAAAACAGATTTTGTAATGTTAAAATTAGTACTTATTAGTTTTACACATGAGGGTGTTTTGACATAAATCTAGCCTTCGATAGATGGCGTTAAAGAAACTACCTTTACAAGCCTTTTTCTGCATTCACTTCTTATGATATACACTCTCCACCTTCTTCCTTTTTTCCTGTTTTCTCTCCCGCCCCCCTTTTTTTCTGTTCATCCTCTTTCACTTCTTCCCCATTTGTATCTCCTATCCTTCATCCTTGCCCCATGTTCTACTTCCCCCCACCAATTCTCTTCTATTTTATTTACTATCCATTATCCATTATAACTACTGGGACGTCGTCAGACTCCACCCTATCACCAACTGTCACATATTCCGCACATTCCCTAGTCCTTTCGTCCATAATAACGTAGTGCACAACTAGTACTCCCCCATGTCCCATAAATGTCTCGCTTCCAATCTCCATTCCAATCTCCATTCCAATCTCCATTCATACATCTACTTTCCACTGTCTTATTCTCATCTTCCAACCAATCCATAAATTTTCTTTCATTATTTACTATTTTATCCTCTAATTTTTGCACCACACATTCCCCATCTTGTCCTATCGTACATTCTCTTAACTTTCCTGTTCTCAAATACCAATTCCTCATTATTACTACCATATCATTATTATCTCTCTCTTTCCCAGTCACATCATGTATCCTTTTTCCCACTCCTCTCCATTCTTTATTCACGTGAGGCGTTATCACCATTCATTTGAGTTTCCGATTCTCCCTTCCACATCCCTTTAATTCATTTCCATTTTCCGCTTTCTTACCCCTATTAGAATTGCTCTCCCACTTGCTAGAATTGTGATTCCCGCTCGCTACTCTTCCTTTGATTTCATCGGATACTTCGTTATCATGTATTAGGATGACTCCCAAATATTTGAATGCATCGATCCTTCGGTAACCATTGAATTTGTGAGTTCCTAGTGTTTATCATATATTTTGTTTTCTCCTTGTTGACGTGTAGCCCCATTTTCTTAGCATAGTTCGCGAGGGTTTGTACGTGTTCCTTTAGGTGTCTAATGTGTGTGGCTAACTAGCAACGTCGTCAGCGGAGGCGAGACTTCGTGATGTTCTCCCGAGTCTGTTGGTAATTTCCTCATGACGGATTCTAAGGCAATGTTGAACAGGATACCTGATAATGAGTCCCTTGATTAAAGACCATTGTAGATATCATAATTGCTCTTAACGTTTTCCATATACTTTTACTCTACTCTTCTTATGGATCAACGATATTCATACGAGCTGTCTCAGTTTCTGTGGTATACCAAATTCCTGCATCGCGTGGTAGAGCTGCTCATGGACCGTTATATTGCATTCATAACACTTCTTCAGATAGAAGCGTCTGTGTAAGTCTTCTATCTCTCGTTGAGGCCTTTAGCGAAGACCTTGTACTGTATGTTGAGCAACGATATCCCTCTATAGTTTCCCCAATGCATCTTATCACCTTTTTTATGTAGAGATACAATAACTGACATACGTCGTCTTCTGACATACGTCGTCAATTTGACGTCGTCTTCTGGCATTTCCTCTCATGAGCACATGTTTTGACCAAAGGTTGTGCATTTCATCGGTGAGTTTCTCTCCTCCATACTTGAACACTTCGTTTTCTTCATGGCCTCTTCTACTACGTTCCGAGTAGGCTCTGACCCATTCCCTTGTGTGACGTCCTCATCTCGAAAGGTTGTGTGTCTTGGATATTTCTATTAGCATTCAGTAGCTCACTAAAATATCCTCTCCATATTTCCAGGGCACCATCTAGATCCCGAATTAGGTTAAAATCAGTGTCGCGGCACATAGTTGTGTGTGGTTGTCATCCTTTTTTCACTTCCTTAAGTGCTTTATAAAGTTTCCTCACATCTCGTTGATACTAGCAGTCACTTAATTCTTGAAGCCTCTTCTTTTCAAACTCTCGCGTTTTGTATCTGCACAAGGGTTTTCGTATTGTAATCTAGTCTGGTTGCTCTTGTGTCCCTCTGCAATATTTTCCTCCTAGCCTTATTTCGCTCACGGTGTTGTTATTATACTCGAACGTCTCCTCTGTGATCTTTAACAGTGTAGTCTTAAAGTCATGCCAATGTTTATAGGGCCTTCATACTCAGGATCGAGGTTGTTCTGGATTTCTTCTTCCATCTTTTGCTAAAGCTTAAGCGCAGATGATCAGTATCTGCGTCGAGCCCTCTAGATTCCCTAACGTCCAATATAACTGTGACATGTCTTCTCTGGATCAACACATGATCTATTTGATTCTGATCTGTTACTCCATCCGGTGATTTCCATGTTGTCTTATGTTTAGTTTTTGTTTAGAAAAACATTGCTGGTAATTGAAAGATCTTTCCTGATAGCAAAGCTGACAAGATTAAGTCCATTAGCGTTGCACTCTTTGTGGAGACTGTAGTTCTCAAGGCACGGCCTGAAGGCTTCTTCACGATCAACCTTGGCATTAATGTCACCTAGAATTAATTTGACGTCGTTCTCTGGTGCATTCACATAGTACGTTCTAGTTAGGTATAAAAGGTATCTTTTTTTTCATCTTTAGAATCTTCGGTAGATCTATAATCCGAAGCCTCATATAAATTATTATTCCATCTCTAAAGTGACTTAAAAATATATGTTAGTTACAAGCGTAAAAATTTTCTCCTTTACTAAATGCAATTTTTTTTTGTTTACGTTTAATCAATATTAATTTTAAGCTTCAAACAATACAAATAGAATTTTATGCAAATTAAATGATATTATTTATTCAGATGTATTTGAAACTACCTGAATTGGTACATATGTATTGTTCGGCAAATAATATATGCAAATCATTTATTCACTGTCCGATATCTAATTAGTAATTTATGCAATGACACAATATCGAATATGAAAGAGTTAGTGCAGTCATGTAAATTTGTTTTAGTCGATTACGGTTTGTGAACATAATTTCAATTAATTGTGCCATGTTTATTGCACTCATTATCATTATTTCAATTCTTATAATTTCGAAAAATGTCCAATTCAATTTGTCTCTTCTAATTATGACATTATCTATTCTAATAGTTATTATTTATACCGTGGTTTATTTAACTAATTGTTACGTTGTAACATAAATGTTACAGTAAAAAAACATATTATATAAAACAATAATCATATATTGCCATATCCACTTTTGGTGGGCTATAGTCGGACTATGTGTAACTATAGTCCGACTCATGTTTTAAATTAACTATGGAAGTAAATGGACTATTGTCCTCCTTTATTAGCTAATGAAAGTTTGTATAAGCCATATCTCACACACTAATGTAATGTTGCAACTTTTTCCTCCAAAGGCACTGACAGTTGTTTTATTGTTATTGACGTTTATGTCAATGTGTCGCATTATCAACAAAAATTAATAAGTTTCGTCCTGTTTCCAGTCAGAATAATAAGTTTTTAATTTGATTTGTTTTTTCTACTTGTTTCTGTTTTTGTTTTATCCTGTTTTGTTCCTGTTATTAAGTTATTATTTGTTATTAAGTTATTTTTTGTTATTCATCGTTTTCGCGTGTTACTACAGTTTGTTTGTCTGAAGTTTTTGAATTGAGGAGTACATTGTGGAGTAATAAGAGGTTTTAAGAATCGTCGGCAAGGTGAACATCTTTCTTCAAGCGAGAAATTGATGATACTCAACGCATTAAAGTATTTCAACAAAACAGCAAGTGTGACTGCAGCAGTAGCAGCAACAGCGGAAACACTGGGCGTCAATTGATGAACTATGCGCAAGTTGCGGTTTGAGCGCCAAAGAAGAAACCAGCACCAGCCTCAAGCGCAAAACTACGCAATTCTAGGCTGGTGAAGTACGATCAAAAAGTTGAAGCATACGCCTTTCTTCTTGAAACATACGCCGCCAACACTAAATTACATTCTGCTAGCAGTAAATTCAGATCCGAATGTGCCAAATTTTAGTAAGGAAACTCTTCGAAGAATTTTGCATTGGCTTTGAATTTCAAAAAACTGGAAGAAACAGTCTTCTTATTGAGCGAGACGATGTAGTTAGATGGCGTCACCGTTACATGAGGGAGATAAAAAAGGACCGAAGCGAGGGCAGGACTGTAATTTACCTGGACGAATCCTGTGTTAATTGTGGACATACAGTTAAAAAAACATGGACGGATTGCACCGTCAAATCTCATAGAGATGCTTTTATCAGAGGATCTTCATGTGGCTTGAAAGCACCAGGCGGAAAAGGCCTTCGATTCGCTTTAGTCCATGCAAGCAACGTCGATGGGTTCGTTGATGAAGCGGAGGATACGTTCCTCTGCAAGAAAAACACCAAAGACGCACATGACGAAATTGATGGGGAATACGTTGAGAAATGGTTTTCAGAAAAATTGTTACCAAATCTTCCAACATCTTCTCTAATTGTGATGGACAACGCAAGATACCATTCCAGAAAAGTTGAAAAAATCCCTATAACAAGTTAGATAAAGGCACGAATAATATCCTGGCTACAATCAAAAGGAATTGATACAGATGACAATATGCTAAAAGAAGAATTGCTACACGTCGTGGAGTGTGAAAGATATCGTTTCGATGCCTACAAGATTGATGAAACAGCAAAATAGCATGGTCACGTAGTGTTAAGATTGTTTCCGTATCACTGCGAACTAAATCCGATAGAATTCATTTGGTCTCAAGTAAAGCGGCATATTGCGAGGAATAATGTTACATTTAAACCTAAAGACATGGAACGCCTGATAAAAAAGGCATACTCCCCGATAACTGCCCAGAACTGGAAAAACTACATCAAGGTAGAAATATTTTCTTAAGGTAGAAAGAGACATGTGGAAGGCTAATGAGATGCAAGATGACCTGGAGCCTTTTATAATTCAACTCGGAGCTTCATCATCGGAATCGTCTTTAGACTTGGGAAGCACATCAACAAGTTCCATAATAATCTTTTCATAGAAAAGTTATATAGCGGAGTAACCTTTTTATTGACAATTCTTGATTTTTTATCAAAACTTTTCGAGTATTGTTTATTTTTTTATGTTAATAAATTGTGGGTTTGCCTAGTTTTAGTACATACAATAATGAAAAATCTATTTCATCCAAATAAATGCTTTTATGTTTTATAAAATCTTTGCTCCTATTTTATCTCAAATATGGGGAATATTTCATAATTGGTAAACGGCAACAATGTCCTGATATAACTAATAGTGAATTTATAACATGGGTTGGACTTTGAAGATATCCTTTTAAAATAGAAACTCGTTTTGAAGTTTACGAGGTTACAAGATATAGTAGACAAGATGATTTATTTAAATAATTAGAAACTGGGAATTACATTTATAATTTAATGATATAAAATGATTACTGCAAATGTTTAAAATATTAAAGAAAAAAGTATAAGAGCTTATTTATGTAAATTCTAAATACTGAGAATATAGACATTTTATGTGAAGCTATTAATATTTAAAAAGGATCCGATTTTTATGAAAGAAATTTTTACATATGATAAGACCTGATATTTTTCTGATAAACATGGGATGCAATCTTTACTTGACCAGCTAGTCAATTGTCAATCATCTTTCATTGTATCTTTGAATATCAATATTTCTTCGGCTTAAAGAGTTATTCCTTGTGATTCCTAAGGTTAAAATTCTTTGGTATCTACCTGCGAAAAAAATTAAATTTCTAACACATATTAATATGCTGACCAATAGTTGTAACAAAAGACTAAATATTTTAAAATACTGGGGAGAGGAGTCTAATATATTGCTTATATTCTACAAAACCTTAAGCCGGTCAGGAATTGATTATGGTTTACTTATTGTACAAGGAGTACCTGGGAAAATAATTCATAGAATTCAATTTGCCGCTCTTCGAATATGTTTGGGAGTTATGAGACCTTCCCCAAGTAATGCTTTACTGTTAGAGTCATCAGTTCCTCATTTAGAGCGTAGAACATTTTTTTTCTGTCAAGTAAATACATACTATATCTCTTTTACAGCAATTTTCCAATTTTACTTGAATTCTCTTCCTTGAAAGAGATTTTAATCGATATCTCAGCTAGAGAAAATTAGCCTCTTCCTATGTTCATTAGGGTTTTAAGGAATTCTCTTCCGTCCTTCAATCTCTGAGATAAGGGGAGATTTGTCTCTGCGTACGAAATCTGCGTACCATTTGAACACAATACAATACAATTTAATACGAAAACCTTTATTTGGCATAAAAAACCCTAATAAATTACAAACTAAATTACATACAATATATTCCATATTTAAACAAAAAGAATTCATATAAAATTCTTAAACTAAAACTCTAAATTGATAATAAACTGAAAATGAACCCTATGTCCCCCACTCCACCATCTAACCATTTCTTCCCTCTGTTTTAATCGTTCTCCCTCCTCTTCCCTTTTGTACATAGAATGTACAAAAGGGTTTCCCTACTTATTAACTAATCCTTTTTTAAACATATCCTTTTTTGTTTATGTTTAACTTTTGGATTAAACATATCCTTAATCCTTTTTTGTTTTCTTCTTTCTCCCTTTTCTTTCTTTATAACCTGTTCGTTCTACCATTTATCCCCTTCCATTTCCGTCATTTACACCCCTCTTCTCCTACATTCGTCCTCTGCTCAACCACCACCCTATTTCTTTTATCGATTTTTCCCATGACTTTTTTATTATCTTTATGGCCGTTCCTCTTCCATTCATGCAGCTTCTCAAATTCTTGGCCTCCTTCTTATGAACCTTATTTCATCACATTCATTTATTCAATAATCCCACTGGTCCACTTTCTCACTGCACAATCTACATTGCCTTCCGTCAACACTAATCCAATATCTGATCCTTTTTTCTACATTTCCACATCTAAATCTTGCAATCCTCCTTTTCTCCTTCATACTAATTCCTTCCAACAAGTACTCCAGCAGCCCCCCAATCAGTTTTAGTTCATCATACTTCCTATTATACCTTCATTCCTTCACCCACATTCTTTTTTCTTGCTCTTCTATATTCATCAAAATTCTCTCCACCGTAGCCTCGCACACCCATACCCTGTGTTCATTAAACTCCGATGGCGTACATCTGTCTAATCCCAATATTTTTTCAAATATTTTAGTACCATTCTCTCAACATCCTTTTTCTCTTTCACCGCTCATCCTTTTTTTCTTTCACTCCTTACACACACCTTTAAAATTAACATTCTCATTTTGACCGACTTACCGTACCTTTCTTTCCATACATTCGCTAATTTTTCCGCAGCCACCACCGCTTTTTTTCCTACCATGTCCACTCACACTCCCACCATTACTCAACATATCCATATCCTAGATATTTATACTTCTTAACATTTTTAAGTTTTAACCCATTTATCTCAAATTCTTCATTTTTATTTTCTCTACCCGCTCTCCTGCATACCATCATTTTCGTTTTGCTCACATTTATTTCCATACCACTCTTCTCCATATATCTATTCATCCTTCCAATTAACTCTTTCATTTCCTCCCTGCGGCTAGCCATACACACTATGTGGTCCGTGTAGCTCAATGACCATATTCTTTTACCACCTATATTCAGGCGCCACCCTGGCCCACCTTTTCAACACCTTTTCCAAATGAGAAACATTGATGTTGAGCGCTTAGCGGGCGATCCTGTTTTATCCCCTTTCCCACCATTAACCATTCAGATACCTAATCACCAACCTTTGCCCTTACCAATGTCCTTAATTCTCCTTCTGACCCTTTCAGATAATCCTAGCTCTCTCATCTTCACCCATAACATGTCTCTAGCAATCTTATCGAAAGTCTTTAAATCTACAAATAGTGTGTATAACTTTTACTCATCCTTATCTCCTCATTTATTTAACGTTGCCCATTACTTTCGTTCCTTTCACAAAACCCGTTTAATTATCCGACAAGATCTTTTTCTCACTTATTTCAGTTTCTACGTTTCTATTTATAATCCTTGCATAACGTCTATATATAGCATTCCTTATCTTGAACCCCCTGTAATTCTTCACATTTCTCCTATACGCTGGCACAATCTCTACTTGCTTCCAATCATCCGGCATACTTTCTTCTCCCACCCATATCTTATTCATACCTCTCACTAACATACTCACACCCTCCTCATTTAACACTTCCATATATTCGCAGGCACCTTATCAGGTCCAGCTGCCCCCCCCCTCCCCCCTCACCCCTTTTATTCTCCTAATTTGAACACCATATTTTTAAATTGGACATTAATTTCTTTCCTTATTCCAAGAGATCCCCGGAAGTTATTACACAACGATTTGGAGCCTTTAAAAACTTTATCATGATTACTATAAATTTTTTTCCATGGCCAAATTAGCTATTAGCAAAAATATTGTACTGTTACCGATAACGCAAATCACTTTCAGGTCAAGTTCACTGACACCGCAGCCTCGTAGGCTAGACAGTATACATCACTTTTGACGGTAGGGTGGGAGGAAGGAAAATTTAGCATGCTTCTGAACCCCCACAACTCAAGTTCGTCATATCGTTGCTGCTAGTTGAATCCAATGTTGCCAGATAGCGATAAGTTTCCCGCGGCATCGAATACTCGGCCTTTTTAAGATAAATGCGAATATAAGACGCACCTAAATTTTGCAGAGAATTTTTTGAAGAAAATAGTGCATCTTATAACTCGTAAGATATGCTACCACATAAAATTTATATGGTACCATATTTATGTCATAAATAGTAGAGTAAATCTTTCGCAAAATATATATACTAAAAAATTCAAGAAAATTGGTTCGATGGAAAGATGGTTCAAGAAAATGTGTGATGTGGATGAAGCTGTAAATGAAGTTGAGATAAGGATGAATGATATTGAGGTGCAAGAAAGACGAAAATGATTGAGGAATGGAAGATATAATAGAAAGTATTTTAGTGTAATGAATGCATACCAAAGTATATGACAGAAGATGTGAGTACGGAAACAAAAAGAATGATTGCGTGCTTTAGATGTCGGAAATGTGAAACAGGTATTGGATGAATGAGAGAGAAAGGATTTGTAGAATATGTAGAAGGAATGAGGAAATGTGGGAGGGTTCGTAATGTAAGAGAGTGTTTTGGAGGAGGAATAAAAGAAATATGGATAATGCTAAGAATTATGGAGGATAGTAAGAAGAGGGAAGGGAATTGAGGCTAAGAAATAAAGTAAAATCCTTATTCGGAGAAAATGTAGGAGCTCGGAGTGGTTTTAGGATTATTTGCCCCTTTTTTGTTTTTCGTTTTAGCTATTTTATTTTGTATCTTATTGTATTATTTTGGTTTTTGTAAAATTTGTTAGGGTAAGAAATATTCTCAGAAAGAATATTGTTATATAAGTTTTGTACTAGGTTGAAGGTTTTTTGATTGATTGATTGATCCTACAGAAATTGGCAAATGTTTGTTATTAATTAAAAACTAATTATATTTGAAATAAAAAATATTAACATTAAAAATAAAATATATTTCAATTAATAGATTTAATGTGCGAATGCTATATATAATTGAATTCAATACGCCTCCTAAATTTTTTACAGAAAAAAAACCCTATATGACTTTATAAGTTTCTAAAAATTTTACGTCCTGATTACATAAAACAGAATATAAAATTTCTATTTTTTTCTTTCTACTGAGATATTATTATATTGTCTAATTATATTAAATGCATTAATATAAATAATAAGTTTTGTAATATATAATATGTGCCATAGAATATTATTATTATAATTGACTACATCAATATTAAATATGAAAATTTGATTTTACTAATTAAATACGGGGAAAATGAAACTTTAGAATTGTTATTTGAAATTCTCGTTAAACATTATTTATAATAATGTTTCAAATAGCTATTTCCATGCGTATTACGTGTATATACCAAAATTGCGTTCGTTAATTAATGTTGCTTTTATTAAATTCAATGTTAAATGTTTTCATATTCTGTGTTCTGTTGTTATATCATGTTTGTAACATTATTATTATGCTTATGTACACAGAGATCCATATTATTTGTAATAAATGCTTCAATTAATCAACTATATTGAAATGGTTCAATAAATTAATATTAAAGTAAATTGTTAAAAAATGTGTATTTGAAGTTTCTTGATTTTGAAATATTTCATTCCAGAAATTTGTAATTACAAAACAGAAGTATTTTTAAATGTTTTACTCATGCGATCTCTTGATTTAAAAAATCATAACAAATAAGAAAGTGATTCTGAAGCTTAAAATAAAATAAACTACAACAATATACAAATTTTTTAGTGTTGTGTTTATCAACGAATTTAAAAGAAGTGTCCATTAGGACTAAGGCATGAGTCCCACTGGTCGACTAATCTATAGATTCCCTGCGACATGTGGGGACTAGCATTATTATGCAGAATAATGACACCATTTGTGAGCATCCCAAGATGTTTATTCTTGATGCTGGCACGTAAGCCTTTTAAAGTGACTGTACAGCGCTCAGTGTTAATATTCACACCGCCTTTATTTCGCCTTTGGAAATTGTGGATGCTTCCACTGCTTACTGATGTTTGGATTCTGGTTCGTAGTGATAACACCGAGATTCATCACCGGTAACATTTGGGCATTACCTTGTGGATAGCGTATCATATGTCACAATCATAAGGCCGAACGCTTATTTTTCTGCTCATTACTAAGCAATCGTGGGATCAACTGAGCGGCAACTTTGTGATAGCCAAGACTATGAATGATGGAATGAACAGTTTCCACGCATTTCAGCAAGTTCTATAACTCTGATGCGTCTAATGCAGTTTATACCTGTCTCAAACTTTCATCTGATGCTGCAACACGTACACGTCCCGGAAGGGACAAATATTTAGTAGATTCTCATCCTTGTTGAAATTGCACCATTCAATCACTGTCGTATGAGAATAATTATAGTCACCATACACAGCTTTTATTCCCTTATAAATTTCCATTGGTTTACACCCGTCAGCGACCAAAAACTGAATAACGGCACGCAGATTATCTTTGGACTGATTTTCTATCGTAGATGCCATATTTTAATTCAGTCACAACACTTGTAAATTGTCACAAGTAAACTATATATATATATATATATTTGACAGATATGTCAGAACTACTTAATTAGTATTAAATTAGCATTCACTAGCTTACTAATGAATTCGCTTACCCATGAATTTGGGTGCCAAATAATTAGCCTACCCATGAAATCCGCGATTGCCCACCGCGAAACCTGTAATTACCCACGTTGCCTACTGTGTAAGAGATATAGCTAAGATCACACGTGGTAAATAACGAAAATAAGTCATAACAATCAAGAAATAAATTGTCTTCCAACTGATCACAACTACATGAAAGTGGGATTGTATACTGAAAGAAAGTGGTAGGCGATGGCACTCTAATCTCGTTAAGAGAAACTGACGTTTGACTGACGTTGTCGAAAGACAAGTTTGATTTACACATAGTTACTCTAGTGACAACAGTAATTCGGATGAACTCACTAATGACATCTGGTTGATTACTAAACAATGCATGAAAGAGTAAGTTTTTTACTCTTCATGAACTTCAGCTACTAACTTTTCCTGGTTCCGCTATTATGGCTCTTTCGAGTGTCAACTAAAGTATGGCGAGGAATTCAAATTAGTACCGGGCTGATAAGAGGAATTTTGAACTTTTTCATCATGATATGGATTGTCATTAATTCAATTAATTAACGATTGCAACAAGCAATTCTCTAATTATTCGTCAATCCAATGAGTAATCCTCTAATTTAATATAAATTGACTAATCAAATCAAATTACATTTTTCAAACAAATATAATGTATCAGTTAATAAATCAATTTAGTAAGAACTAATTACCACCTAATAGTAATATTAATATAAATTAATATTATAAAGATATAATACGCTTAATATAAAATCGAAAGCCCGCTAAAAGATCAAGACTTGCCGACGTGAGAAAACTATAATCGTCAAACAAAAGCCGACCCACATAGAAAAGCATACAGACATTTATACATACGGAAATTTCTTTGTGCACTTATTCTGAAAGGATACTGCGCTGAAAGATCTTTCACCGGATGCTAGCGACAGCCTTTACCTTATAAATGTATGAGTGCATTTTTCACACAGATAGAGAATATATTTTTGCATTGGGATATTTCTTTCGCGGAGGTGATTTATTATTATCAATTTTAACTCGACAAAGCGTTAACGAATATTTCCACCACTCGTTTTTAAATAAGTCGTTAAGCTTTGCACCCTTTTTGTATTTTTGACAAATCCGCTTGGATACGGGTGTTGCCCCAAAAGTAATGCACAGTTGGCTTAATTAATTGAAGAAGATACAAGTGACTACATGCCTTCAATACAATCCCCTTCCTTATCAATGCACGCTTGCCAGTGGTGCGAAAATGCTTGGATTCCGTTCAGCGTCCCGTTCTTATTGAACATTCGAATCTGTCGGGTCACTTCTCTACGGAGCTCTTCCAGCGCCGGAAAACTTACCCTCCGAAGGGGTTCCTTCAGCTTGGGGAAGAGATCAAAGTCTGTTGGGCTCAGAGCCGGATGGAGGAACTGCTGTTTTCAACCGTATTTTTCGAGAAGTTCGATGATCGGTGCACTGATTTGAGGGCACGAATTATCGTGCAAAATTTACAAACCACTTTGCCACATTCCTGGACGCAGCTAACGGATTTTTGGGCGCAAGACATATTGAAGAAAGTTTCTGTAGTACGCTTAAGTGCACTAGTATTCGTCGAAACTCGATCGGTGGCGATTACGCCCCGTTTATCATAGGCAAAGATCATGATTTCTTGTATTTTCTACGGTTGACGACGAACTTTTTGTGCTCCCGGCGAACCTGGACGCTTCGAAACGTCGCTCTGAAACTTCAGTTTCCGACTAGAAGTCACGTATTCAGGTTTCATCAATTACGATGATGCGATCGAGGAAGGTTTCACCTTCATTTTCATAACAATCAAGCAATTCGTGCGCAATTTCCAAACGTGTTGCTTTTTGTTCGGTTGACTAGAACAGGTGCGGTATCTACCGTGCCGCCACCTTCCGATTGCCAAGCACTTGTGTTAAAATACGATGCACGCTCGTTTTCGAGCTTTCTGTCTCGACCTCAATTTCTCTTACTGTCCGGCCTGCGTCGCACAACGTTGCAATGATTGAAGCGTTTGTGTTGCCAGCTGTTACAGTACGACCCGTGCGCGGATCGTCATCGATGCTTGTTCGACTTCTCGAAACTTCGTGTGTCACCCGGTTCACAGTCAACCGTCCACACGCTTCTTTTAACGCGGCATGAATTTCGGGAACTTTTTTACCGCGCACTGTTTCGAAGTGAATATTGCTCTACTGCTGAAATCCGACCCGGCGGACTATTCTCGTTGTCTTTTAAAATTTTTGACATTTTTCCTTTAAACGAATCTCATTACCAAATGATACTAAAGTGTTCTTGAGATTTCAGTCTGCACACTGATGCTTTGATCAGTGGTCTACGTTGCCTACACAGCCCGCTAAAGTGCGCTATGCATTACCATTGGGACAACCCTCGTATTTTGAACACGCATTTTAGTAGAAGGAATTTTCAATGCACTGCTTCTAGGATTGCTACTACCACCGCTTACCCTTTACACTACGTATGCTTTCATCATCAAAATAGAAACGTGTTCTAGAGACTTGAATGTACACACTGACGCTTTGATTAGCTCTCTACGTTACCTACAGCGCTCGCTAGAGTGGGTTATGCATTACTATTGGGACAGCCTCGTATTAACAACAGGTATTTTAGCAGAATGCGTTTTCAATGAAATGCTTCTAAGACTGCTACTACAACCGCTTACCCTTTCCAGCACTTATGCTTTCATAAACAGCAATTTTGATCCGTAAATTTCTTAACGGATCAGGGAGAAATTTTTGATTGCTCACTGGTCGAAGTCCTAGACTACCTAAAATTTCCTTTAAGCCACGCCTAGTCACGCAAAGTGCCACCGGCCAGCCGATCTGTCAGGAGTAGCTTCGTCCCAGAAACTTTCACATAAAAGGAGCCCTCAAGCTATCATTGCTCAGACGCATTTAGGGTCTTGCAGTAGCTGTTGTGAAATGACCAAATTCACACGATTCGCTAGCTTAAGCCACCACCAAATGATCAAAGTTTTTCTCACAGGGCGAGCACAAACTCACACTCCGAAATTTAATTTTGGTTCGAATAAGCGTTATTAACAAATTATTTAGTTTTATTTAAAAATTGAAAAATGAACTCAAATCAATAGTAACTCTATGATCTTCAATCAGGTCAAATATACAGAGATAATTCCATTTATAATTTTCTGTTGAATTTTTCGTTCTCTTAACATCATCTAATCTTTAATTCGTCTCCTATACCAATCTTTCATATCCATTTCTTGATAACTACTTCGTCAATGAGAAAACAAGAAGGTCAACGTCAATGGAAGAGTGTAGCCAAACACTCAGCTCACCGAGACCACGGACATGGTAGAGATAAAAGTCCTGAGGCACTAGAAAATCATCATCGACACTTTTTGCGTTGTTTAGCATTCATCCGTTTAATTCCACCAACGACCTGGCGAAGTCAAAGAAAAGCCATAAAATCCAATCAGAAGAATAATTTAATATCACATATTAAATTATCTTTAGTTCGCAACTTCACTTGTTATTTTCGTAATGGAAATGTAACCATCCTAACAATTTTTTCATAACATATTGTCAGTAAATTAAAATCGCGAATAGAAGCATATATATGAAATTATAAATATTACAGAACAATAAACAAAAATTATCTCAACATGTTATTGCGTATATCATTACAGTGTTTAAATGTAGAGCATTTTGTGATACAAGCAAACAGAATAAAAAATACAAAAAGCAGTCTAGCAGTTAAAATGTAACAATAACGATCCTGTTTTGATATGAACAATTCAGTAATAAGTAGTGTACGTTACTACTTCTGAAATAATAGTGTCTCGCCCCGTGGAACTATCGAGGAACGGGTGGAGGGTTCCACTTAGAAGTCCTCAGTATTGAATCACATTCCATAGTGTGTTACTGATTAGAGGCATATAAGAACACCAGCGGCGAAGAAGTATGTTTAGCAATCTCAAGACTGCATAGTTTTTTACTCGAACTTAAATGTTAAAAAAATTGTAAACCTAACAGAACAACTTCCGTAAACCTCAAGTTCGAACACTATAGCGAGGCGCCGTTGTATATGGGCCTAAAGGAATATAGATTTTCTTTTCCTAATGTCATATTCTAGGAATAGAAACAATGCTACGATACATGACTTCGTTAAAGTAAGCATGTTAATGCGACATAAGGAATTCGATGCCCGTCTAGCTAGTTCATATATCTTTCAGACCTAGTGATCAAATGCCTCGTCTTATTTGTGACGCGCATGAATGGTTTAACGAGATTCCTACTTATATTCCTGTGAAACAACAGTTAAGGGAATGGGTTTAAAAGCGGGTAAAGAAAACCCTGTTAAGATTGACTCTATCATTGAAGCGTGTAAGATGTAGGATAAGTGATAGCGAAGTGTAGTGGAGTCGTGTCGGTACAACTTAACAAGTGATAAGGATGACACGTGTATGCACTTATTATTATTTTTAAAAATAAAGTCTGAAAAATTTATACAAATTTAATCAACTTTTATTCTATTTACTTCAGTAAAGATTCTGATTTTCAGTATACAAAATATGCGGCGGTGGATCCGTCGACGAGCTTTCAGGGATTTATATCATCTATTTTTACTGACTTCAACATTAGCTCGTCTTAAGAATATAAAAGCTTATTTCTATTGTTATGTTTTCCAATTGTGTTGGTCGTCGATTGTCTCTGTATTTCTTGGATACTTATAAAAATGAAACAAAATAATATCATCGCATTGTGAAACAATTAGCGATTATTATCTAACATTACGTTTGACAGGTATGCTCTATTTTCATTTCTAAACTAAGCTCAATTTCACTGAAATTCTTACAATAAATAGGAGCATCATTCTTGATGCATTTTGTCGAGTAGAATCTATGTGCAGTGAGTAATTAGTTGTGCTTTTCTTATTTGAATATTGTGAGAGGTATAAGGTTATTAAATTATGTAAACCATTATGAATAATATTTTCTTTCTATTTCAAATATAAGAAAAGCAAATGAGCTGAATATAAAACTTGGCCTTTTAATATTTAAAGAATTCATCCTATAGAAATACACAAGTCAAAACTCAGTTTGTTGTATAAATGTAATGGACAACTATTTAAATCAGAAGAAATTCTTTACAATTGACTCACGATAATCTGACATTTTACAGTCCGTATGCTAGCGCCCCGTCGGATGACTGGGCTAGCTGTGTGCTGTGCCGAGATAGACACGCACACATTTTTTGCGATAGGCGCCTCCTCCCGTCTGTCATGTGACTCAAGACCGTTTCAATGTGCTATTTAGCGTGTTCCTTTAATGTTGTTACTCTATTTGAATGCTGCTACTTTAATTGTTGAGTTTTAATTTTTGTGTTGTATGATGGCAAGCACACGTCGAATTGCTAATCGTAAGCATAAAAATTTAACTGTTACTGATAAATGTGAAATTATTAAAAGGTATGACTGTTGTGAAACACCAACTGTCATTTCTAAAGTTTTTGATATCAGGCGAACTACCATTTACGACTTAGGAAAAATTAGGGGTAAAATAGAACAAGGAAGCAGGTACGTAGTAGTTACCTCTGCACGGTAAGACGAATTTTAAATGGGTATTAATTTAGAAAATTGTGATGAAAAGATTATAAGAATAAATTGTAAAAGATGAGGCCAGGTTGACACGTGTTTCTAGCATAGGTTATAGCTGTTATTAAATCAACACCTTTCCTTATTCAAAATACAGGCGTAAGGTCTCATTGCATCTAACTACGAATCCGATACTCAATCGTAACGCGACGAGTGCCTATACACATAATTTTTTTCAATCTACAGCGAATTATTAAAAATATAATATCGTAATATATGCAAACTTATATGGAATCAAATTTTAAATAGAAGATTTTAAATATTATTTGTATAAGAAATAAAAATCTTCGGATTTGGACAACAAAATAATATATTTAGATTAACTCCATTTTGAAATTATGAGTCGACGTTTCGGTTTTTATGTTTTAAAACCATCATCAAGATTATAAACAATTGAAAAATTGTATAAACCTTATTACACTACATTGTTATTGCGAATTTATATATATATATATATATATATATATATATACCTATGCATATCAATATGTGTACTAAATAAGAATAAAATAAGCCACTTCCTCCCACCCCCCCTGAGATTCATATATGAGCATATATGAGCATTATTTGTTACAAAGACATACGAAATGGTGTACGGTGGTTATACAAATGATCAGTTATGGTATGATAATTATACATAGCATAACCACGATCCTGTTTTGATAGAGAATAAAAATTGAGTAACATTATGTTTTTAGTTTCTTAGAGAACTCCTATTAAAGCAGGCAAAATGCGTTAAGAACTTAACACATACCTATTCACAAACAGTAGAAATTTAATATCCATCCATTTTAACGAGAATAAATTTAATATGTCGCTTTTTGATATTTAACCAAGTATACAAATAAAGTTTATTTCTGGGCAAATAAATTTCGTAGATGAATTATATAACACAACTGTTTTAGCGCATATTCCCGAAATTTTATCAAACATCTAAACTGTATCTTACTGTATATGTAATGAATATATTAATGGCTTTACTAATTAGTACGGAATTTTCAACAGGCTTTGATTTCAAATCCGCTTTTCCCATTGAAACCTTTAGTTTAACAAGCCAAGTAGATATTTTCTGTAACCTAACAATGCCTAACAATATTAAAACTTACTTCTATCGTTTTAACTATACTAATTCGCCTAACGCAGTCGATAATATTTGTGGAATAATATATTATATGAAACTGTTTATTAAAGGTTGTACAACTAAATTTATATATGAGCTTTCTAAATTTATATACATTTTTATCGTCTATCTACGATGGTGTTTTAATTCACAATATTCATACATGTGAAATATAAATAGTTTTGTGGTAACTTATTTGTTACCTCCAGTTACATGTCAGTTTTTCAGTTTGTTCCACTTATAGATTCTATAATAGCTGAAATTAGGGAGAAAATTGTACAAAGAAGTCTGTGCTATTTTAACCTCCAAGAAGTACTCAAGTCACTATGAGGATTTAGCAAACATTAATTAGGCCAGTTGGCATCCGCGTTTGTTGGACGTGAGCGGCACGCCAGGTATTCCATCAACATCTTGAAGGAGTTAGACGACAATGTCGACCACGTACGAGATGACTTAATGAAGTGGCTGGAATGGTGTGCCACAATTCCGAGTTCGAAGATAGAGAAATATCGCTTTTGATCGAGGAAGCATGGCATGAAGTGATTATCAGTATGCCATTAATGATGAGCAATCGCCTTGCCTAAGACACTGGTTTACTCGCAATTTATTTTGCACTACTTTTTGAATAGTGTACCTCCAAACAAATTCAAGAAAAACAAAAGAATCAAAGGTCTACGTGAGCAAATCGTTTAGTGTTCTAGTCGCCCGGTTTTATAACTGTTATAAATACTGTTTTCTAAATTCATATTGCTACACAGACCGTTTTAAAAAAGTATTATAATATATTATATAAAAGTATTATAATAAAATATAATATTACTTACTGTTGAGGACCAAATCCTTTGAACTTTGATAGGTGTTTTGTTGTTGACAGTTTTCGATTTTGATGTAGACTTAGCGAGCACTTGATGAGTTTGTCGCTGTGTTTGTTCCATTATTTGATGAATTAACTCTAGCTGTTGTATTGTTAAACCATCGTTTGTTGTTACATTCTGAAATTAGTTTTAATCATGTAATTATTATTATTATTATGTAATATCAAAATTCTATTATCTTAAAGTGGCAAACCTAATATTTAATTAACAAAAAGTAGGAGACTATACCAGAATAAATAAATTTTATAATCGCGCAAATTTATTGAAACTTAAAATTAATAAGCAAATTATTGACATGAAACATGAATGTGGCGAAAAGCTATTTAATAAACAGTCAACATATAATAATATACGCAAGAACAAAATATAAAGAAAGATAAACTTGATAATAGAAAAGACAACGTCCTCGTTGTTGACGCGAAGTGAATGGCATCAATGACAAATCAATTGACTGACGCGTATGTCAGCAGTACCAACTCGTATATGCGCGCGTAATTGAAAACTGTTAATACGACTTAGAAATATATTTCTTTGTGTTCTATTTGTGAATAGAACACAAATATTCAGTTAAAAAAGTAGGAAATGTGGGAGCAAAGTGATCTTTGCATTCCGTATCTTTGCATACTTTTAATTTATAAAAATGGATTAAAAGTTCTAGGACGAAAAATTCTTCTTAAAAGTAATTATTATATTTGGTATTATATTTTAGATAAAATATTTTATAATATACGTACAAAATCTGTATAGAATATATAAAATATTGTACATATAAATCAAGAAACTATTGTCAAACAATTTATGGTGAATAGACATGTTGAACAATATAAATGTAAACATAACCTAAAATACTATCACATTCTTATAATATTAAATAAAAAAAAATTGTGTAAGATGCAGCTTGATATATTTACTCGTAAATGTTTTTTGATTATTAATTTAATTGTATTCCTATCATTGTGTGAATTTGTAGGACACGTGCTTTTTTATTTTTTGTAATGCTTTTACCTGATGATGATATTTATATATTGAAAACGTTCGTAGTGAAAATTTAGTTTCATTTATTGTACAATTTTGGTCACCTGTCTACAACAATTTTATACATTAGATTTTACGGGGCCAATCCAACGATATTCAAAAAATTAATTTATGGTGAATGCTCCGGTTCACAATTAATTATACCCTAAGCATTCACCATTGTAAAATATTTTTATAACAAACATAACCTTTGGAAGATATAGCCAGGGCATTGGAAAACATATGTTTCGGTTCAAAAATTTATTCACTCTGCGTGGAATACTTTAAAAACATGATAAATAAATGTATTTTATTAATAAATTGTTTATAATTTTAGTACTTTCATTGAAGAGAGAACATCCCGCGTATTTAAAAATAACGATAAATCCAAGGATTTCTAAAATACATTACTCGTGCAGTAAGCTCATTGAATGAAAGAAAAAAAAACGAGTGAGAGAGAGAAAAAAGAACGCACTTCTAAAACCATTTGTACCGCTTTAAAGCAACTCCTAGACGGGTAGAGAGTTTGTAAAGCTACAAGCAATTTGTTACCAACAACTCAACTCGTTTTTAAATCGAGCGAGCTGTAAGAAAGTAAATCTCCAACGATTTATAACATTCCGTAGTTCGTTCTAATTTCAAGAAAAATTACACGCCCGCACATATATTGCGACCATTACGTCTGTTGACAACTTAGTGCAACCTTGTTTAAATCTGTTTTAAATCCACATTTGTACATGCAATCTTAGAATAGGTTTTCTTTTTTCAACATTTCTGCTTATGCGTTAATTGATAAAAAAAAAATGGTCATAGCATTTTTATCCTAAAACTACTTTTTGAATGTTTAAATAGTAACCGAGGTTATTTGGAGAAAAAGTTGGAAAACACCCGAATTAAATTATTGAATTAAACCCAAGTGTTCCAAAACTCCATTTATTGAATAAACAGTCTCAGTGGTCCACGTAGCTGGAGGTATCTAGATTGTTTATTCGAGAAGTTATTCAATATTCACTTTTCTTGTAGACTGGAAGAGAGGAAAAGAAAGCCAATATTTTCACAAAAACACTTACTTCATTGGATCTCGCTTTCAATTACCCCTCAAAAAAAAAAACAATTACTCTAAAACTTAAAAAAAAAACGAAAAAGAAACTAAATTCCTGATGGACTACAAAAACCATTATCCTTTTTCCACACCCTCTACCTCTTCTTCCATACAGTCCCTTTTTTTTCAATTTCGCCCTAGCTACTTCGTCAGGTTATCTTCTTCCTAATTATTTCTTTTAATCTTTTTCCCCCGTCTCCCATTCGCGCCTAAACACCCTCCCCCTAAAATCCGCTTCCTATTTTGCATGAATTGAAGACAAAGGAGATAACATTTACTTGAAAAATACATTACTCTATTTTGATTTGTTTTGTGCTCTTCTCATTTTGTTCATTCATTCTTTCTCCATTCATACTTCCCTTCTAGATATTTCTCCCATTATCTTACTCATTATCCCTGTATTCTTCGCATCCGGTCCCAGATCTACCCTCCAATTTTCCACAACTTTTCTTTCATTCAAATTCCACCTCATCCCCTTACATGCTTGTATCCAATGCTCCCATACTTCCTATCACTATCCATCATTCACACCCAAATCCTCTTTCAACCACTGATACTTTCTGTTATACCTACTCACCCTCAACTTTCCATTTCTGTAATTCCACATCTTTTATCTTTTCTTCCACTCCCATTACAACGTCCACACTTTCGGCCATCATTCCATCTCAGCATGCATATCCTGACCATCCTATTCTCTCGTACACTTTTCTTCTATCTCCCACCCATTCGTGACAATCTGCAAGTTACGAGGATGTTTTCAACGTTGAAATGAAAGAGACCTCAGCCGTCAACACTCCAATAGATCGGCTGAAAACACATCGCAGATGTGAATATTAGTGTTGCACAACAACCAAATACCTACAATCTGGCGTTATGTACAGGAATTGAATCTCGATCGCAGCATAACAAAAGGATAGCACGTTTATGCTTGGAAGATCTTTACAAGTTAGAGCTCATGCTTATGTGAGGGCTTATGCTTACAAGTTGCAGACTTAACAATTGCAGCCTATCAACCATAAACAGTACAGAAACTTGCCAACTGGTTATTGGAACAAAATCTTCTTCAGTGACGAGGCTTACTTTACCTAAATGACTACGTTGACAAACAGAATTTTCAGATCTGGGGAGATAAAAATCAATTGCAATGCAAGAACGCTTTCCATGTATCCTCAAAACGTGACTTTTTCAAAAATAACAAAGGTGCCTGAATGAGTGTTAAGCGCAATCGTTATTGTGACATATTCATATTTTTTTGCAGGAATTAGATGGAATAGATGTATCTGAGTTGTGGTTTCAGCAGGAGGTTTCCCACTCGCACGCACAACACTTACATTGCAAATCAAGTCCCCATGTCGTGTCATCTCTCGTTTTGTCACTTACCTGCCGCCATACTAACGGTGGCAATTTAGTCCACTTTTTATTTCATGTTTAATATTATTAATAACTCTATGTATATCAATGATAAAATATAAATAAAAAACAAACAACAAATTAGCGTGTTGTTTGATTTATTTAAAATGCAATTTCTTGTTGAGAAACCTTTTGTAAAGTTTCTTTTTTATACTTCTATAAACATAATTTTTTTATGTAATTTTACCTTAACAGGTTCACTAGCTAATAACTGTTGTAATTGACTCTTTCCACTTGAAGCGGAATTTGATGTGGAAGACGATGTAACACTTGAGCTTCCCACTAATTTTCTATCGCCACTGTTAACGCAGCCTCCTGTTCCACTTAATTGCGTCGTATTAGTGTTATTAGTTGTTGTGTTATTATTATTATTACTGAAACCACTACCAGTGGGTATACTACCATTTGTTGGCGACGATGACGGTGATGAAGTCGTAGGTGGTGGAGCATATTGTATACAGCTGGAACCATGTGGAGAAGCAGCATCACCTGAAGCCGCTCCTTGAGCAGGTGACATTGTAGTCGCGGATGTTACGAGAGCTGTACCAGATGCTGGGAACAATACATTTACATTGTTATTTTAAATTTAATTTTAAAGCTGTTATATTTAGTATCAGTCTTATAGTTTACTTCTAAGAAAGATGTAAGGTTGAATTAATAGCACTGAACAAATTCTCCTACGTTACAAACGCAGGAAAGTATATTGGTAGATCTCTAAAATTGACAAGATAAAGCAAGATGGCTAGATATCGAAACTGCTGCGAGAGCTCGCAAAACTCTTTTATTAGCAATCAAATGAAGTTAACATCGGCGCTGGAAGGAACCTCAAATTGCAATCGAGGAGAATACATTAAGATTGCCTTCGTCGCCTTCACAAGATGTGCATTATATTGATGCGGTGACCCCATAAAGGAGTCGACTGAACTTGTCAACACAAATAGGACATGTGGGATATTGGCTTAAAGGAGCTACAGAAAGCAGCCTGTTAGATTAAGGTGAACAAAGAGTCAATTTCAGGGCACATTATGAAGATCATGGAATATGAAGTCTTTCGAACAATCTGGATGACATCCAAAATGGTACTCATATCGAATGGAAAAGGACCAAGAACGTTTAGGTTAATTTGAGTAGTGGGTGAGATTGTACAACTCTTGAATAGACTATTGCTGCAGCAACACCATGCCTGTCTTCCAGAAAATGCTCTATTTTACCAGAAAATACACATAGTTTTTGCGAGGCATGCTTCACCACAGTTGGCTTCACCTCAATGTTTCTTGAGCAAATTGTAAATTTTTTATAATTAAATAAAAATTTTCTCAAAAATAGACTTTTAGAGGGTTAGTATAAATTAAATGCAGTCAATAATTTTAAGAATATTCAATCATCAAAATATTATTTTTTGAATCATAAGATACAGAATTATTTACCATGTGTTGTTGTAGTTACAGCAGCCGCAACTGGTTGTTGATTTATTCCGCTACCATGTTGATGTAACGCAGCGCCACCACTGATTTGATTCGTAGCAACATTACCGATACTCGAATTACCGTTATGTACGCCACTGTTATTAGGTCCAATACTACTATTCGGCACAATACTATTGTTATTCGCACTATTGGATTGCGTTGTGCACTGTTGCTGTGCATGTGCACTATTGTTACTGTGATGGTTCTCGGTATGTCTGCGCAATGAACGTGCATCACAATATGATTTACCACAACCTTCCGCTTTGCATTCATATGGCTTTTTGTTGCGATGAGTTAGCATATGGCCATTTCTGTAACAAACGAAATTTTAATTTCAATAGGAGCTAAGTATTATAGAATATGTAAAAGTGACAACCATTGGTTCACATTGTAGGTATTTCTGTCTGCCGACGTTTTACCAAAATCATATTTGGCATTGTGCACTTTTGGCATCACATTTGGCTTTTTTAAGGCTTAGGAAATGTCTGAAAAGCTTATTGTCTGATGCTTTTAGCATACGGTCTTGTTACCCTCCTTGAGTAGATCCCTAGTGTGCCTGGTACGGTGACTAATACTATGTCCGGAACGGAGATCTTTGATGGTAGTCGTATACTGTATGATTTGAATCAATACTAACGGTTGTCGTGTCGTATATTCATATTTGGTCTGTTGTTGGTGTAATTTTTCTGTTGCTTATTTTTATGGGATGGATGTAATACATGTTTCCAAATACTAGAAATGTTTTGGTTGTCGTTTCATTTGTTCATAGTGTTTAGTAGTTTCTCGATTTCTAAGGCTTCTCTGGTTATTTTTTTGCTACAGCGGGTTCCTGTGGCTATTTTCCAATATTTTGAAAGCAATTCTGTGACCGGTTATGTAGTTATGTTGGGCAAGGACTCAGACTTTTTCTATGCTTCGACAATGCCAGGTGTGATTTTTGCTAAACGTCGGCAAACAAATGCCAACTGCGCGAAGTATAACCATGAGGACAAAAAATGACTCATATTTAAACAGAACATTGCTTCATTGAATACAAAATTGGATAAAGAAAACTAGTAAAAAGTAATTAAACAAATTACGTTATTTGTCCGGTTTACGATTAGGGTTTAATTAAATATTAATAAATAATTTTAGTGAATTAATTTTAAACTTACAGGTGATCTTGTCTCTTGAATGCTTTGCCGCACATCGTACACACGTATTTGCGCTCATCGCTATGTGTCAGTTTGTGTTTGGCTAATGCGGACGCATTTCCAAATACTTTTGCGCATACCTGAAAAAATTATATGTGAAAAGATGGAAACATTTTTAAGGGTAAATTTAAATTCTTCAAATAAACATAAAATCGTTCGCCTTGTAAAGTTGAATAAAATTAATCTGTATTGTTTGGTTTAATTAATCAGCACTTACTTCTTAACCCATTAAAATCATATGACGTTCATAGATCGTCATGGATTTTTTGGCATATATATCAAATCGCAATGCTACAGTGTTTTAAATAAATGCATGGAGTTCCGTTGTTAGCGCACAGATGTCGTTAGAATGCATTCTAAAGTGAATCGGTGACATGAAAAGCAGAGTTTCTGGAAATGGGGAAAAACTGACAATAATCCAGTTATTAATCCTTTCACTGGGGACAGTAGAGTTTGTGAACATCTCTATCCTTTTTTTCAAAAAAAAATGTGACGAAACAAATACGTATGCTACAAGCCAACTAAATAATACAGATAGGAAAAAATTGAAGGATGAGGATAAATGGTTTGACACTACAGCAGATGAAATTAGACCCTAGTTATTTTGATGTCACAGATGCGAAAATCGCGTATTCTGGAGTAAAAATAAATTTATTGATATTGCAATTTTTGCGGAACAACGAGTAGAGAGAGAGAGAGAGAGAGAGAGAGCGCAAAAAAAAAGAAAAAAAGATATTCAAACGAATTTTGCGTTTCTTGCATTTTATTAATGACAGCAATGAAGATGAAGAAGATAAACTAAAAAAATAATTAGGCTCAAAATTTCTCTACAAAACTATATCACCTTTCTGAGAACATTGCTCTGAATGAAAGTCTGATAAAATACAAAAAAAGGGCAGGTATATGATGCCACTAAAGCTGGAAAGCCCAACGTGGAAGTACAATAAGAAGCGCGCACTAGCAGAGCAGATGACAGGGATACCATGTTGGAAATCCGACCAGGAGACTAATAGCAAAAAAACAAGCAGAAAACACGGAGAACTTTTGGCTGACACATATGTTAACGGGACACGAAGAATTCCTAGCCTACCTCAAAAGAATAGGAAAGTCCAATAACGACAATTGCAAGCCGTGCGACAACAAGGATGATCATGTGCACACAGTGATAAGCTGTCCTGCTTGGGAATCAGTAAGAAAGGAGCTCGAAAGTCTGAGGTGAAAATATCACAGAGGATCGAATAATACAAAGACTGCTGGAGGATGTAGAGTGTTGGACTCCAATATAAAGCTTCTCAGCCAACATACTAAAAGCCAAAGTACAAACGGCAAGGATCCCATCGAACATGGAGACTACCTAAACAGCAAATGCTAGTGCTTAGGATGCTGCAGAAAGCAAAACCACAAGTGATTAAGTCACCGTTCCACGGACGTGTCAACAAACAAGAGCGCAAATCTATTAGTTGAAGTACTTGACTTGGTGTGAAGAATACTAATGTTGGTGATACCCGCCGGGCCAGTGGTATAGAGCAAGGTTTTTTTAGTGGGTTGGAGTCCCACTCTTTGTGCATCCCCATGGGGCTAAGAACAATACCATTTTCTACAGCGCTCGGAGTACCATTTCTACAGCGCTAACTATATCAATAAATTAAACAAATATAGTAGCTTGAGTATTTTTTTGGACCAAACCTCTTAAAAAAAGATAAAATGCAGAGACCGCTTTTCATTTGTACAGTGCAATAAACTTTTACAAAATTTGTGAATCTAGTTGAGGCTACTATTTGTTTTTCAAAATGTATGTAGCTGATGATGTAATAGATCCTAGTCTTCCTGCCAGCATTAAGGTATTGATTAACATGAGTGCACCATTGTTGGATCGAGGTGATACCCTCTATATACATAGGTAAGTAATATTCTTTCACAGATCTATTTAGAAAACTAACTGAGACAAATATATGTAATTGTAAAAAGGCATGCCTCATGACATTTCTAAAAGCAAACTGAAAATATGAGTGTATTAAATATGGTCTGTTAATAATATTTTGTGTGTGAAGTGGAAAGTAGAAAAGGCTATTTATTATCTGCTGACATCACAGCAACAGGGAAGTTGAGAAGAAAAAAAGGCCAGAAACCAAGAGAGTAGGTCAAATAACCCAAGTGCGATTTTGAATATCAGAGGGGAATGAGAGCGATTGTCCTACAAGATCAGCTTTGTGACTGCTCAGTTACCCATCATGCGACGTACAGTGAAATTATTTTTCTATTTTCTACACATATATCATTTCCTTTGCTGTGTATCAGAAAGTGACTGAGAAGAAGAAAACAAATTCAGGATAAATAGTGCGCATCAGCTGTTGGAGTCTGTACAGCTACCAGAGTACTCGATTCTAGGTAAGTCTTCATCCTGCACCACCTCAATAAGATTGCAAATTAAAACATGGCCCACTTTATCATGCATATTCAGTCCACAAAAAAAGTCACAAAACGGTATTTTGTGTTATAGTAGGGGTAAAAAGCGTGAAACTGTGAGATGTGCAAAATGTGTGGCAAAATGTGTGGCAGAACATTCTTCATTTAGAAGAATGTTCTGAGATGTAACATATACAATACTCATACTAGGGTTGCAGTACTAGGGTAGTAGTATCTCCAGATCCATAGCATTTCAAGCTGGCGTACCACAAGGGTCTGTCTGTGCTCCTCCTTTGTACATCATGATCTCTAACCCCCAACCATTCCAAATACCCATAGTGCTTTGTATGCTGATGACATAGCTTATTGCGCATTCTCCCTAAATGCCGAAACTGCAAACCGTCATCTGCAGTTATCTTTAGACAATTCTTCAAAACGGGCGCAAAAATAGCGCATTACCCCTAATCCGAGTAAAACTCAAGTCATCTTCGTTCAGCATTCAAACTATGTCAAAAAGAAACATCAAAACCACGCCCATATCGATTCTGGAACGAACTTATCTGCTATGTAGGTGTTTGGTTTAATAGAACTTTTAACTGGAATTCTGACCTAAACAAACTCTTCGTTCCGAATGGAAAGCCAGTAGTCACCACCGTAGCAAACTTCCACCCACATCCCTTCCCACATCCGTCAGCTCGAATTACACAAACCATGCAGGAACCTCCTGAGGATCTCCTAAATATCCTAGAATCAATTCCCCTTTCCCTTTGATGATTCCTACGCCTATATTATAAAAAAAAATAAAAGACAAAAAATTAAAAATTATAAAATATCATTAAAAAAACCGAAGAAAAACAAAAAAGACAAAAACAAACATTCCCTTCCACAACATCCTTATTTCAATTTCAGGTCAACTAACACCCACTTGCACAGCCAAGCAAGTACAATTCGAAATTATACAGGACCATCAGCAAATCTACGATTTCTGAGAATATAAGGAATTTCTCCCGATTCTATTAACGATTTTATATTTATTCTAACTCTAACCCTTTTCGTATCGATTCTTGACTAACCAATAACGTTGAAGGTTAAACTGAATTGACAAACTACATGGTTCTTCTCCTTGTTTAATTTGGCTTGCAATTCTTAGCTCATTTCTGCATTAGTAAAAGTGGACATGACATAATCTGTGCTGGGTCATGTGTCAATCTTCTTCTCTGGTCTCTAGTACTTGCCATGCCGCTAGCGTCTTCAGTACTCTGGGTGTATTCAAACTAGTTGTATCTTGTCATTAATTTCTGGGCTTCAAAGTCCGCACTTTCGGCCGCCTATGCCTGCGACTATATTTTGAGGGCCACTTTAAATAAGAATATAACACTTGCAAGAAAGACCATAATAATTTCTTTGGTAGGAAAAGGCTATGTTCCATAAAATATATAAAATAAAGTAGAAAAATTCAGCACCTTTAGTGTATTATTCGTATAATCTGATTCCTATGGAAAATTTCACTAAAAATTAATTATGTTTGAAGTGATAAATCACGAAGAAAATATCGTCCACTTACTAAAAGCATTAAAAGTTAAAGGTACCTGACATTGCTGCGGCCCTTGCCGGTTTGGTGATGTGGCTTTAGGTCTAGCACGCTTCACAGCTAATTTGACAATTTCCGTCGTTGCAGAAATGCCTTTCTTTTCGTCTGTGGAAGAAACTAAAACAAACAAAATAAACAGGTTTAGTAATTAACTTTGGTTGTAATTAACATAACGTAAATGAATTATCCCTAAGGATATATTTTCATGTTCTGTTAAAGCCACTAACATTATTTTTCAATTAAACATTTATAGTTACATTCATAACATAAAATTATTTTAATAATATATAGTTTTAGGCGACTTCAACGTAATAATAAATAAATTTAAAAGCTCTCATTTGTAGTAAACTTTAAAAAGATAATTGCATGCTAATAACAATAGCGAGTAAAGCACAAAGAGAAAATGATATCAAGCATATAATATTGTAAATGCAAATATTCCAAACAATTCGAAGAAAACTTTTAACATTTTATATGTAGTATAGAACAATGGTTCTTAACATTTGTTTACGCCGAAACATGTTAGTTGGCCTAAAAGATTTTTGGCACCCCTCAAAGTAATTCTCGAAAGAAATGCTTTTAAAAATAAACAGGTTTTGCTACTGCAATTTCTGGATTTTGGTGCAATTTCTGATAGAACAATTTCTGGAACAACAGTTCGTTGATGATCAAGATAAATTCTGGACACCGCAGTAGGTTTGTAAAACTTGTACAGAGCATTTGTACAGAGCAAACTTGTACAGAGATATCATTAATTTTTAAAGTTTCATGGTAGAAAATCAAGATTTTAACTGAAAGAAGGAACCAAAATTACCTTCCACCTTACAAAAGGAAATGGTTTGCTACCCTTTTTATCTCAAGAAGACTATCTTGTATTTTCTCATGAAATTAGAGGACTCCTGGAAAATAATGGTCTTCCTGAATATTTTCCAGATGATATCGACTCTTTAGAGCAAAGTTTGAAATGTGTCTTACCAAAGGGAACAAATATACCAACTGCTGACTTAACAAAAATGAATGAAGAATATAACACCACGGTCTTTTGATACCAAAGTTACGATGACTATTCCAACGACAACTTTTGATCTATAGACCTAATGTCGCTCTTGGTTGATTGTTTATCCCTCTAGCATGAATCTTAAATGCACACCACGTTAGTTGAAACAAAATACAGTCAGCATTATTTAGATTTCTTGAGCGATTTTCTTTCGTATCTAAAATGTTTGAGCATTGTATCGGTTCATTGTACCTTCTCCATTCAGCGCCCTTTAAACTTGTATGCATGTCAAACTTCTACACCCATTTCTCATCTCCCGTACTAATGTGTTTCTTAAATGTACGATCGAAACTGGACCAATCGACTTTCTTTCGCTTGCTCGATCTGTAGAGAATTCAGCTCGTTTGAAACAAGCCGTTCGGCGATACAGTTTCATGCAAAATGTTGAATCCAGAATCATTTCCCGCAAGCTTGGATGACAATTGTCATCACGATGTTTTCATCGGTTGAAGATGTTGAGGGACTTCCGAAATTTCTGTAAGCTTGTGCTTTGGATCAAAATGATCCATCATAGGGTTTTTCCAACATTGTCAACGATTATGCTCATTTGGCTACACAAAATTTCAGACTTTAGCTGTATATTTTGATTCATTGTAAAAACCATACGACACACTGTAAGTTGACTGACAAAACAAATAGACAAATCGCGATCATATGCACCCTAAAACTAGATATAGTGCTGTAATCCTACAACAGAAAATAATTATGACACATTCCGGATATCTATTTGATAGAATATATTGCTCGCAGATTTAATTCCTATAATTCCGTTAATATTTCTGAAAAGATTTTTCTGTACTTCTCGCATTCCGTTTTACATTAAAATTGGAAATAATGCTATAACAATGCAACAGTATAAAAATATGATGCAATGTAAGAGAATGGATACTACGAAAGAATTCAAGCAAAATATTTAATAAATGTGGGTCTATATCTAGCATAAAGCTTCAGGACAAGATGTGACTCAAATATTTCAGTATCATAAAAATTTCTATTATAGTTGTGATAATACATTTATAGTATCAAAGGCGTACATTTTTTTGTGTCATATTTATTTCAAATGTTTTGCTAGATTTTGAACTTACTTATTTACCTAAAAATACTGTTATACCAAAGGGAACCACAAAGTATGACATTGAATAAATTCTTCAACAAATAGTTACTCACTGAAATAAAGTCAAAAGCAAATGACATGGTGTGAGAATACGACATAGGTTAGAATACGCGCAATATACTTCAAACAATAACGACAGTTGTTTTATAAATAAATCAGTGTGATAGGAAATTATATAAGCGCTTGCAAATTATGGTCCCAGCGCGCGATCATTAGGCCAGTAATGAGTATTTATTTTAGAGGTTTTATCATGGGACCACTAGGGCTGAAAGGCTTAAGCAGACTCTGGTATGTAAGATTATTTAATTTATTTCTTTGGAATTAAAATTTTAAAAAATTCAAGAGGCCATGTGAAATATCCTCCTTTGTTCACTAACAAACATTATAAATATTATATATTTATAATAAATTTTCAAACATTATATATTTATAATCAAAATCCCTACCAGTCTTTCCTGAACAGATGTTAAAGAATTTCATACAAATCTCTAAAAAAATCTTTTAATTATTTACCGTATGACAGCTTGAAAAATAATTTTATTTAACAGTAGAACTGAGATGAAAAACACATGATATTATTTGAAATAATCCCATTTGCTTTGATAAATTCTATTTTCAATTACTTCAATTAAAAAAATCATAAATGGGATGAAACGTAGCATTACTGATACAGACATTTAATCCGAATCAGACAGCTTGTATATGCAAGAGAACAATGAATCAGAAATTATGTTCAATGACGATAGAAGTTGACATAACATAAAACAAATGGAACGCTGTTACCAGCAATAGAAAGCAATTCAATGTTTTTTTTTTCAATACTTTGTTGTACAACATCAATTTCCGTTTCAGTTTCTAACATTAAATAAACGTTCCTGACAACAATATCTATAGCTTTGGAAATGCAATGTTAGTAATATATTGTAGATATTTTTTCCAGATACAAATAACGAAAAATGTGAATCTAATTAATGGAAAATTAATTAAAGAAAATCAGTTATCGACATCAATCAAGTATAATAAACTATTAAGAGTTTTTAATTCCTTCCACATGGAATTAAAATTCGCTACCGTCGGATGATATGAAAATGTGAAAAAAGAAAAACAAAATGAGAAAGAAACACCAGACGGCAGTCTTTTCTGATACACAATATTTCTTCATTCACATTTTGTTTCTCTAATTTCTTCTTTCACATTTTTATTTCTATTTTCAGTAAAAAATAGAATTTTTTGTACAGAAAAATTGAAAAAATACAGAAACAAAATGTGAAAGAAGAAACTGTGAAGTATAATTTTTCTTTTTTCACATTTTGTTTCCTTATTCTCTTCTTTATTCTATTTTCATTTTGTATCTCTAGAAGAAAAATTGTATCTTTTCTGATACAAACTTTGCTTCTTTCACGTTTTGATTATCTACTGTTTTCTTTTACATTTTGTTTATCTAATCCTAATACATCATCCGATATTAACTAATAAACGTTATATATGAAAATACTCGTGGACGTGATCGCCACCACATCTTTCATATACTGGAAGTCCTACGTTTTGTTATATCTTGCATGAAACATGAGTTGAACCTTTTAGTTTTGACTGTCACGTTTTAAGTCGTCTATTAAACTCGCCTAGGACAATAGTGTTTATGGTAAACTAAACAAAATTAGTCTAAACCATGAATGCCCCGCCAACCCATGAATCCCCCGGTCCCATATTTGTCAACGGCACGGACAGCTTAGCATACCCTACGACGCCTCTTGACTCTCTTTTCGGCTAATTTCTAAAAGAACAATTTGGCTTGCTTTGCATGGCAGACTGCCTTGGTCTTATGAATTTGTCCGTTTTGGTGCGGTCTGCTGCCGTTTTTGACCTCATTTTTCTCCACTACCGCTTTTGAGTCACTCTTTCTTGGTGTCTGCTTTTGTCACTTTTCATATGAACCGAGATATTTAATGTCGTACAATAGCCGGTCTCAAGTTAATCGATCGCAAACGTTACAAAACAAAAATCATCCTGTATATAGGCTAGGGTGCAATTTTAGAAAAAAAATATTTCAAATAAAATTGCACGAGCTTTTGGTGACCTATAGAATAGAGTTCATTCAAGTGTCCTACCTTTATAGTTCCTGAAATATCAAAAAGTTTGCAAAATTTTAAATGTACCAACATCGCGCTCTATACCACATGCGGGGATGGCATTGCTTTCATTCGACGCATAATATAATATACTTTATGCGAGCGAAATTTCAGTCTTCTAATTTTGAAATTGAATTTCTCAATAAAATAATCATTTCGAGTCCCTCCAAAAATTATAATGTGTACCCGCCATTTGTGATTACACATGTCATCAACAGGTATCTGAAATTGGACTAACTCATCTAATTGTCATCATTAAGTTATTACGTCTTAAAGTAGGTCTATTTAAACATTTTTACATTAATAAAAAAATAGTTTAAAGTTTAGGAGATTATTCTTAAACAAATTGGGACATAATAAATTTCTATTTCTAAAGAATTAATTTGATACGTATGCTTTGATCTTGAAATAATAATTATTGCTGTATCAACACACATAGTAAATTGTAAAATATAATATGTTGTTAAATATCAGAGATATTTAACAACATATTCTATCAAATAGATATCTGAAATCAACGGTCACGTCTATGAATTAATATACGAAGTTAATAACCTAGGAGTTATTTATTTTTTTACGTATTGGTTTGATATTACAATTTTAGAAATATTTTTATGATACCAAAATAGTTAAATATTAATTTTTAAATTAATATGCTTAATAGAAAATGAACAAAATATTTTCCCTTCAATTTTATTTCCTCTTCTAGCCGACTTTGTTCTACTTGATTGAACAGTAGTCATTAATTGACAAATAATATAATATAAATTGATAAAACAAATTTCGAACGAAAATGGACATATGAAAGATGAAAGAAAGAGTCCGCGCACCTATTGAAATCCGTTAGATATTTATACAAATAAAACTATTACTAAGGTATATGAGATTTCGTACGTGTTAAGTTAGATATATATTTTTTTATTTATTATTATTATTACAAAGACCTTCTTATATTTTTTCTTGTGATTTTGCGACAGGCTTCAGTAAGAAATTTGCGACCGTCTGGTAATCTTCCTTGATTGGTTGTTAGTTTTAGGTTTTTTTTCGGAGATTTTTAGCAGAAGTCGTTTCCATTGCAATGCTTCTCGAGCTTTTGCTCACCTAGAGTTATTATATCACATAACACAAGGAGTGCACCAGAGACAAGAACTTGATAATGAATGGTCGACACTCGCCGAACGATTTTCTCAAATTTAAGGTGTGTTTAAATACGTAAACAGGGTAATGTCTGGAGAATACAAATTCATCAAATATGCAGACTCCAAGACATTTGCTGTTCATATATTAGGTTGAAATATTAATTGATTACAGAATACTCATTTAAATTGGTGGATGTCCATTATAAATTGCCAGGATGCTAGTTTCTAGGTCAACACATAATTTACCGCATAATTTTTATTGCTATTTGTTGATTCATCCATACTAACAGGGGATATCGGGAGGATGATATCCCCTGTTAGATAACCGCGGTTTCTACACTCCGAGATATATGGAAAAATATTAAATGTATCCAATTTATTATTTGTTTTCAGATCATCGGGGTTGTCTGGAGGATAAGAACGAAGGTGCTTATACTCCCAGATAGCTCCAAAAAAGCATCTGATTATATTTCTTAGTTAATGTATTTACGTTTACGTTGAGCAGTTTAAGGTCTTATTAATAAAGTAACCCTCTGACCCCTTCAATAAAGAAATCCTCTGGTATAATATAGTTGAGACATGGTACTAGTTTAAAATAATCGATATATTTCATCTAACAGCGTTACCAATAAACGTAATGTTGCCTTGCATTTTTTGTGTACAAAAGTCCATCTGTAAAACGATGTCAATTTCTGGTACACGATAAAAGTGTTATTAATTAAGTAATCATGACCAATTGAATGCATGTATGTTCAAGGTCTAATAGTTTAAAAACGCCAAGTCATAGAATTTATAATAGTACATGCATATATTATTTATTTGTATTATAACAACTGTAGCATACAATGTATTATATATAGTCTGATTTCCAATTTGGATGTCAAAGAGTGCATTTCTATTGTCTAGCACACACTTTCCTAAAACAGTCCTCCACCATTACCAGTACTTAGTATAACTAGGTACCGTAGAATAAATTTTAACAGCTATCATCGAGCAAACAAGATGCATTAAAACACTTCAACGCTTCTCACCTATTCATGATAATTTGCTCAAAACTAGCGCCAGGATCATATTAAATTAATTATTTTTAAATCATCATCAAACATCTATAATAAAAAAGTACCCAAATATCAAGCACAACGAAATCTATAATTCTGCACACTCCTGATTATCTCATCTTCACTTTTCTTTTCTTTTAGTTTTTTTTTGCATTTACATTTATTACTCTTTCCCATTAACCCTGTCTTCGATGGGAAAACAAGTAGCCCCGCCAAAAGAAGTTGAAAGGAAAGAGAAGCGTCGATTGGGCGAAACCTATAAAAATGAATCAACCCCAAAGAGACCCATCAAACTACGAGCCAATTCCATCATCAAACCATCATCAACACCCGACTTGCCGATTCCTCCAACAACAGGCGACATTCCGTTACCACCACCAGCTCGCGAAAAATGATAGCGTTATCTATTGACCGTGAAGACCATCATCGCCGCCTCTTCAGATACTACTTTGCGACAGTGACTAGAATTCGTACGTATATTCTCTATCATTATTCTCTATCAACTATGTACTTCACAGCTTTGCTCCTATTCAATAATTGGACGATCCCCTCATCATTTTCAACAATAAGCAGACGTTTCAACAAATTATCCTGGCAAACATCAACCGCAGTAGTTTCAAACATTGACGAACTGTACGAGATGTTTCCATCATAATTTTCCTTAGGACCAAAGTTATAACAAAAAATCAGTTTATACCTAGTGAACAACTGTCGTAAAACTATTTTTTACTTCAGCGAGTGGCTCGCTGTGAGAGAATTTAATTTGATTTAATTTTATCACCCGTTAAAGAATTTAAACAAATTAAATTTGATTCAGGTATTGAATTGAATGATGTCGAGAAACAACTTCAATTTTATTAACAGAAATCAACAATATACACAGAATTACAACTAAATAACGTGCTTAATTTAAAAAATATAAAGGCACACATTTTGTGCTAAAGGTAAAATATGTACAAGTTTAACAACATTTAAGTTTTAAGATTACTAAAACATCTGTTTTCTATTTGGCATATACAAACAATATCTATCATAATTAATATTGAACATGTACATAAGAAAACACACTTTTTGAACTTGGTCGATTGTCAGATTGCCATAATAAGCTAAATTTTACATATAATATGAACATTTGTTTTGTAATTGAAACGTGACGTACAAATATTATATAATATCCTATGGAACAAAACAATTGATTTATGTTGATAGCTGTTTCACTCTAATTTAACAAGTGCATTAAGATATACTAATTTTTATTAATAAATTTAAATTCTACGAGGGATCTCTAAAAGAAATACCATATTACATATATGACTTTATCTCTAAAAAATTGTATTACTGATTTTTTGTGATATTTTCATGTTCATTGGTGAGTGAACACCTAGTTCGCTATTATTGTATCTTTTATTCTTTTTAATGGAATTAAATGATCGACCTTACAAAATTTGAATTATAATTAGGTTCAACAAGACATGTGAGTTAATTAAAATTGCGAATAGAATCATTATATACTCTTGTTATAAACTCAAGAGTCAATTAATGCCATTATATTACATTGTTATTGCATTCTACATAAGTATATGTATGTGTGCAGTTTGATCAAGATCACCATTTCTTACCACCCCTGAGACTCATGTATGAGCATTAACTGTTCAAAGAAATAAGAAAAGCGGAGTTTGGGTGGTTATGCAAAGGGAATTACAACATAACCACGAAACTTCTTTACTAGTAATAAATTCCTGTGAATTCTGTAAAACACCGTATTCACATATTAGACTCCCCCCCCCCCCCAAAACTTCTTTTTCTATTTCCAAAACTAAAAACGGAAGTCGTTTGATTTAATTGAATTTGTAAAATAAAATGTGCTGAAAGAAGTAAGGCTATTCCAAAAAAAATGGTTAAAGAAGTGTTTTGATGATTGGGTTAATCGTTGGAGTCAAATGGGGCATATTGAAGTCGATAAAATAAATTTCGATGATTAGTTAATACTTTTGTGTTTTATTGTCAAATTTTGGCTAGGACAGATTGTATCTAATAAGTTTTCTTTTAAATATAAATGAAATTCGTTGTAAAAATATACCAAATATTCCTCGAAACCTAATTGAAAAACGAAAGCATAAACTAAAAACTTCACTCTAGTTATTTGAGTTATTTAAATGCTTCTCTGAAATTTAATTTTTTAATAAGAAATAAAAACTATAAAAGAATAGCTTTACAAAATATATAAAAATAACCCACTTAAATTCTTTCTCGGAAAATAAGTGCTCCTTTTATAAGATTTCAAATTTTCTCTTATTTATTTTGCTGTCTTATTCCAAGTCTGTTCAAAAAATTTATAAATCTTTTAAAATAGACTTCATTTCTTCGTGTTATGTCGTAAGTTAAGAATTTCTTTTTTGTTTTGTTGCTAAGAGAAAATTACTTTTACGATTAGTTTTGAATATGAACTTTTTATGCGTCTTTTATATTTCCTCATAATATTCTTTAACGTACTTTAAAACGTAGTAACGTACTTTACTACTGAAGTTGAAGTAAGTATTTATCCTAAGAATAGGTAATTGAGTTATATTTTTAGAAATAAAGTTTTTTGTCTGTAGTAAGTATTATATATTTATTATAAAGTATGTTTCATAAAATTCAAACAATAAATAAAAATTCTTCATGGCCGCACCATCTTGATTATATAATTATATACACATGTATACACTTTTAAATACTTAATAATACTAGAACAAACATTTTACATTTTATGAGGTCTATATGTTGATACTATTGTTGTTTAAGAAATGCTACTGGTAAAGGCGGGTCCAAATTTAATGGGAACACCTCAAACTTATCATACATACACAGGACTCCAATATTTCTATTTAATCATTAACTCTGATATAAATTTGGTAAGGAATGAGGTTTTTGCTTCATTATCCCTTCTTCCAAAAATCCACCATTGAATTAATCTATTCACGCAATATGTAATATTTTACTACAAACTTACTAAATACAGGAAGTTATATTCAATAAAAAGATGTCTCTCCTAAGTTTCCCGGAACTCCCCTTAATTTGTGCCTATTTTATAATCAGTTATGCTACTAAACCTAATTCTTCATCTTTCCAAATTTAGAACATAAAATTCCTAATAATGTCAAATATTCGTAGCAAATTCTGGTGGATTTTAGAAGACCTTAATTCATTGGAGTGGCCGAAGGAAAAGACGAGCTTGGGGGCAAAGAATTCGTTTAATATATTATGGTTTTTTATTGGTTTTTTTTTTGTTGGGCTCTTATTTTATTTTATTTTATTTATCTATTAAGTGAAGTATATTATAATTTTGTATTGTTATGTAGATTTACCTGAATGTAATTAATGTAATATTGTAATTTTGCCCATAATTCATTTTTGTGAAATTGTAGATACTTTTCACAACATATAAAAATTTAATGTTCATAAAAGCAATCTGCAAAGTTACAAACTCCTTAATAAGCATCTTATAAATGTGTCTTTATTTTCATTCAATAGCTCAGAACTCATCCCTCGACTAACCTTGTTTAATAAATTGTCGCGATTGATAACGGTACAGAACAATAATTTGTTTTAAGAATTAGACGAAGATAGAAGACTAATCCTAACAGATGTCCTTTATTATTCCATGCTTGACTGATACTCCAGTCGTAAACTTCAAACAGCTGTATGGTTAGGGTGGCCGCATTTTACGTAATTAGGACACTTATTATTTATTAAATAATGAGCTTTAGAAGAAACACGAACACAGTAGTTAGGCATAAGTTCAAGCAAAAAGTTTTAAGCAAAAAAAAGAACATGAAGTGTAACTATAACTCACGCATAGGACAACCTCCTGTATTACTAGTTATATGACTAAATCTGTGGCGTTATAATCTTTTAAATGTAATAAAATAAATAAAGAATACTATACATGGCTTAGGGGTTACGTAGTAAGCAGGGTAATATCTGGAGATTACAGATTCTTCAAATTTGTAGACTCCAAGGCATTTCTTACTATTATTTTTTTTATTATCATTTACAGAATTATATATTATTTGCATTGATATTTCATATAACATATTGCTAATGCTAGCAGAGGTATCCAGAGAATGGATGCTCAGCCTTTTATACTCCTTTTTACCCTCGAAATAAATTAAACTAATTACTTAAAACCTTTTATATTTTAAAATAAATCGAGTGATTCAAAATAAAGTCTACGTTAAAAATTATACAAATTAATTATTTGTTTGGTGCCTTTTATATAAAAATAAATCGCGTACAATAAAGCAATTGTTTAAATTTGTATTACCAAGAATGTGCTTCAAAGTGATTATAGTAAAGGCAAATTTCTTTTCCTTTTTACATTAATGTAATTTATATGCTACATGTATCTAATTAATTATTAAGTAGTGGCGATAAATAATTAAATATCTTTGTAATGATATGTTAGGTGCCTAATAAAAATAGGTTTTATTGTTTTAAACAAATCAGATCTTTTTCAAATTTTTAAACAAAATATATAATAATACAGATTTTGACGCCTTTGAACGCTAAGAAGATACGTATACACTTTTATTGTAATGCTGTGTTGAGATTAGGTAACTAGATTTATGCGAAAGCTGAAGGTGAGTGCACACTGGTAGTATTTGTATGTATACTATGTAAGAACTGCTTTATTGAACACGATTTATTTTTATTATAAAAGGCATCAAACAAATATTTAATTCGTATAACTTTTTACGTAGACTTTATTTTGAAGCACTCGATTTATTTTAATAGATAAAAACTTTTAAGTAATTAGTTTAATTTATTTCGATGGCTTATAGACGTATACGTGTTACATGGATTCTGCGAATTCTAACGTTTATTTTTACTGTATGATAAAGTTTTTGATGACTCGACAGTTGTATGGAATTATTTTTAAAGCAATCATTCGCTACAGCATACAGGGGAAGAAGGGAGAGGGTAAGAGAGAGGGACACTGGAAGTTCAACGCAGAGCATGTGTCGATACAAGTATAGATACAAGTAGGCAGGGATCTACATTATCGGCTTTTGACATCATGCTTACCAGTTACAAAATACCTAGTAACATAACCTCAAATTCAAAGAGCCACCAGTGCCGAGCCAGGATCAACACCAACGGTGAATGAGGGGCTCCCTGTAGGGGAAGTTGAGGCGATTCATCTTGCTAAATCAAAATTAAGAATGTCGCATGTTAAGGATTCACTCTCAAATTCGTGTTGACAACATTTCCAATATTCCAATAAATTGGGATATGGGATTTCGATTTTAATTAAGCAATTAGGCCTTAGTGGATGATGAAAGCACAGATGGGGTAAGACATTGATTTTTTTATTGTTAAAATGGCGGCTAGAGTGTGGATTGAATTTATAGGCAATGACACTAGGGCGTAGCCCTTCGACAACTGGCGGTAAAACTTGCAGCAGCGGTAACTCGTTCCTGTGCAATTCATTCTAAGATGCTGGGTTGAATTTTTGGTTGATTTTTGGGAGTAGTGGTTCACGTGGTGGTTGGTGTCAAGTAGTCATCTTGTGGTCAATCAATTAACTATGTGCATCTGAGGTACGGAGTCCAACGTCGACGAAAGTTTAGGCACCTGATGGAGGTTTACCAATTCTCAAATTGTAATATCTGCGGAACCGTCCTCCAGCCAGCCGACGGGATCAACGTTGGAACTTCGTGGGAGACATATCATCTTTGCATAATTTTTATCTTTTAATTTTGGTGCATCACGCAGTTATAATTTATACGATAGGATTTTACTTTAATCATTCATCTAGCTTAGAATCAGTAATATTATTATATTTTATTTACCGCGTCCATAGCTGGCGTGGAGTTGTAAAAAAAATGGGGGTGTTGTCATTATAATATAAGGTAAAATATTTTTTCTAATGTAATAAGGGGTTATTTAATATAGGGTTTTAATATTTTCTGTAAGGTAATAAGGGATCCACATTTTTCAGTTGTTAAATATTTTATAATTAAATCAAATTGTAATTATTAATGCGTAACCGTGAAATTTACCTGTTTTAAGAATAAGAAATTGTAAGACCTTAAGTCAGAGCGAGAGTTAAATTGTGTATATGAAAAAGCCTTGGAAGCTTCCAAAAGTTTAAATTTGTTCAGTGTCGCCACCATCACTATTTTAATGTGTTTTTTGTGTTGAGTTTGGATGAAAGCTGTAATAGTTGTATTTGGAACTATTATTGCGTCTCACCATTACGTATGTAGAGTATATTAGAGTTAATTGTTGTTAGTTGCTAATTTGGGTGACCACCTATTGGGCCGGCAATATGTTTTGAAAATTAAAAAACGCTGAGCCTTGTAAATATTAGGCAAAGAGCATTTATTCTGTAAGTACCCATTGTATAAATATTGATTAATTAGCGAACATTTAGTATATTAATTAATAGTCGTTGTTTGTTTCATTTTATACGATATTTGGTACGTACATTCACAAATATTTACAACTTAAAAAGGTATAAATTACATATATTGTTATATTTTATGTAATGTATTGTTATTATTTGGTGCTATATTTATTATTTATTTGTGGATTTTATTGTGTGTGCATTGTTTCTTTGTTTCCCGAGATTTAGGTAACAGTCTCGGGCGCCCATTATAATCAAGAACGGACGCCTCATTTCACGGAAGCGTTTGAGCCAATTACCTGGACGCCCTCTGGATACTGGATCTAGCCGTGGTATACCATCTTCAGCGACGATAATTGTTGTCTCCCCAAGGAGGCATGATATAAATTGGGCATTAGTAGTACTTGTTTATAATATTATAAGAATTCATTTCAAATATAAGACTGAATTTTATATAATAAACTGATACTTTAACTTAGAACGTATTGCTGGTAGTTTGATTTCAGAACACCTGCTATTCTAGTTTTAAATAATCCAAATATTTGCCGGAAATTAATAAATAATTAAATTCGGTAGTTTTAAAAAATATTGCCATCATCGAACCAAGCAAGTATAATTGTAGGTTCATTCGTTCATACTTGTACAGCTTAGTTCAATATATTGTAGTCCTGTGCTCATATACTGTGCACAAATAAACCAAGTATCTTAGTAAGTCCAACGTCTAGCTTGTGTTGAATTAATAAAGAAATAGAGCATTTCATTGATGAATTGGCAGCAGCTTCTCATGAAAATATTAGTTGCATCAGGTGTTAGCTTCATAATTCGAATATCATTAAAATGTTTAAAATACATCACTTTCTACTAATACGAGGGCTGCTGTTAAAATTTCGGGATAGAAGAAGACAAAAACATCTAGAAATAAAATAATACTTTATTGCTTTTCAAATAGTCCCCTTTACACTCTATACATTTTTTCATGCGAATAAACCAATCATTAAAGCATTTTTTCCACTCAGAAGATGGTACACTTGAAATCTCATTTTGAAACGCTTCTACTACATCTTCTGGAGATGAAAATCGTTTTCCACGTAGTCGATTTTTTATTTTTGGGAAAGTAAGGAAGTCGTTAGGATTTAAATCAGGACTATAAGGAGGATGAGACAACAATTCTACGTTTTTAATGCTCAAATAGTTTACTGTTTGTTGCGCAGTGTGGGAACTGGCATTGTCATTGTGCAGAATGATACGTCGCGTCCTAGTTGTTTTTCGCAATTCAGTGATAACTTGTGGTAAACAAATGGATGTATACCATTCTGTATTAACAGCTGTACGATCTTCAAGTGGAATAGTAGCGACATGCCCAGTTTTCGAGACAAAACAAGCTACCATTTTTGCAGCGAGTGACTTTTCTGGGTTTGATTTCATCTTCCAACACCCAAACAGTTGATTACTGTTTCGTTGCATAAGCATAGATCCAACTTACGTCACCAATAGTAATGTTGTAGATCAAATTTGATCTCCCTGAATCGAATCGTTTAAGCATTTCTTTACAACAGTTCACATGAGCCTCTTTCAGAGCTTCAGTTAAATTATGGGGGATCCAACGGGAACATATTATTTTACAACCTAAATGATGATGTAAAATTTCATTAATTTGTTTCATAACCAATCCTAAGTGTGACTCAATGTCTCTATACGTAACATGACGATCTGACATTATCATATTTCGTACAGCATCAAAGTTTTCAGCAGTTTTCGATGTGAGTGGTCGACTTTCACTAAATTCTTCACTAATATAATTTAAACTCTTGGTACCATCGAAATACAGTTGCCCTTGAAGCTGCCTCTTCTCCACAGGCAATTTTCAAATCTTCAATGCACTCCTTTCCACTTTTTGTTAAACGAAAATAAAATAAAATCATTGCTCGAAAATGTTCTCTATTTAAATCCATTTTTATTGAATTCTAAATTATTTTGAAAATTTGTAGTAACATAACGGTTGTATATATTTACAATCTGTCACCTTTGTTTGACAACAGACAGATCAAACTTCATGACGCTTTATAGGTTAATAATCTCTTAAGTACAGTTTTGCCACATCCCGAAATTTTAACAGCATCCGTATCATCCTCACATTGGTCGGAAACTCGAAAACTATTGAAAACTCTGGAAAAAATTAAAACTGGAAAAATCTTAACCGATTCTTGTTTGCATCCTACCAACATAGATGATGAAAAATATGAAGAGGATGGAGACAAAAACTTTGCGAGATGTATATCTTTCATTTATAAAAAAGCTAGTATCGCGATGTACATGTTTGCGAAATTGGATTATAAAAGCTTGTAACTCTAAAGCAATTTTGATATATAAATCGTAAGACATACTTTGTTGCGAAATGCTCAACAGATGCATATTCACCACTTCTTTTGATCCGCTAAGGTGTATTAAGTGGCTACAAATGTACATTTCTACAAAATACATTTTAAACGTATTTCTACAAATACATATTTCTTCAAAATACATCAATGTAGCATACTTGACGTACTGTTAATAATCTGGCAACCTTAATGCCATATAGAATCGACTATTTGTCGCGTTCACCTTTCGACGTGTAAAGATCGCGGTCTCAGGCTTTCAATATGGTTGGTGCACAATGAAACGACAAGGAGGAAAAGTAGAATCTTACCTCTTACACGTAAGAAAGGAAAAGAGTCGTCAGTTGACAATTCCCGGTGGAAATAAGTTTTCTACGACAGGGGTACTCCATTACAAGAATGTCGTTCTCTTCTAAAGCCCATTCATCAGTGGCGTCGATTATTTCGTTTTGCATTCGATTTAAATTTATCAAAATTAAGTTTCGTTTGGTAATATTCCTTCTGTGGAAAAGAATTTACGCAGAAAATTTTATATGGCAAACCACATAGTGAAGCTTTTAGGAGAGTAAAGCTGGATATAGGTAACGCTGACACGAATATATTCACAATTGTGGTTCGTTCTGTCTATATAATCTACATTAAATCAAAACTGTAAATTCCAAAACCTCAGAAAAGCGGGAGAAGGAGAAAAAGAATAACACCAACGGAACAAAAATTAAACAAAAAACAAGGAGATAAAATTTTTTAAAGCCTGTTTCTTACGGCCTGAGAAAGCGCCAAGAAAGTGAAACAACTTTCCTAGTTTTATGACGGTTTCAGCTTTGTCTTTTCAAATCTTAGTCATAATTTTTTCCATTATCTCCAATCCTTCATATCTATCAGTTTAACGTCCATGGCGGTCACTGATGATCGCTTCGTAATGCTCCACTCGGACGAACATCCATAACTGCTTTACATCTGACAATTTAAAGAGTTCCATAGGACAGTAGAATAACCCGAGTTTTCAAATTTTTCCTTGTCATGTTAGTCTGTAAAGACCCTAAAACGGAAGGCCATTAATTTAAATAAAATATATAAAAAACTTCGGTTTTTAAAAAGTGCTATCTTTTACAAAAGAAATGTACACAAAGAGTACAATTCATAGTTCATTTGAAGTTCATTTATTTATGCTTGTTGCTGAAGCACTTAAGACAGTAGTAAGGTTGATTGTCGAACACAATATGTGGTTACTTTCTTTACCTTATTTTTATCAAGATTCAATGATGTTTTACTTTTGTAACTCCCTCTGTAATATTTTCTAGTTTTAGCTGCCGGACCCTCCTTTTTTTGCAAAAGTGTGTGTATTCATCTTCAAAGTCCTCCTCTTTGAAGTGAATGGCGTAATAGACATTTCACTTTCTTCTAAGTTGTCATAAGTTTCAAATAACCCCATTATTATTTTTTCTCTGAATTCATAGATTGTAATTTTTTCACCTTTTACCTTTTTGAATAAAATGTGAGCATTCATTATAGTGAGCATCCTAGCAGTATTTCCAGTGCTATTTTGCGGTACCACTTAATGGATTTACAAAGGGCTGTATTGTAGCTCGCCATCTGATCTGATACGTCTATTGAAGATTTACCAGTATTGTATTCCAAAATAGCAGCTGGTTTTTGAATAGTATCTCCATGTTGGCGTGGTACTTCAATCATCTCATCACTATGGTTAGTTGATAAATATATTACATCTCGTTTATCATACCATTTTCCTATACAAATACCTCTACTGTTTTCCTTGGCGATAATTTCGTCAACTTTCAATTTTTTATATATTACATCTCTCGGGTTATCTCGACGATTAGCTCTCAGGTTTTCCAAAAAATGTGTCTGCCTATCTAATAACATATTAGCCAACTCCAGACTGGTGCCAAAATTGTCTGTAATGATAGTTCTACCTGAATCTAAAAGTTTAACAGTGAGAGTAATAACTACACTTGTAGGAACAGACGTTTTTGTGGGTCGTATTAGGAATATATTGTTTTGCCACGTATAATGCTAGAACGCTATCATCAAGTGAAAAATTGCTCGAAATGGAAATAAAATGGGATGTTGTAGGAGTGAGTGAGGATCGAAGACCTGGCGAAGAATGCAGAAAACTACAATCCTGTCACACATTCTACTATAGAGGAAGCGACAGTCAAACGCTAATACATGGCGTAGGATTGTTCATTAACGAAATTTGGACAAACCATATAACATACACGAAAAGTATCTCGGATAGGGTGATCTATGCATGTCTCAAATTAAATAGCAAATACAGTATAAAAGTGATCCAA
>WYDF02253985.1:0-34477 GCA_009867245.2 Adranes taylori
TTATCATGTCGGTGTTTTCGGGTCATAGGATAAATAAATAAAAGTTTATAGTTGAAACACCGACATGATAAATACACTTGAAAATGGTGCAGCTTTATGTTTAACTTTAAATATCTTGAAAAATAATGACTTAATCGTTATGAAAAAAGAGTATGTTATTTACATAGAAATTATTGGAGAATAGAAAAATTGTGCTAAAATGACAATTCCATCAGTGGCGTAGAATTTAGGAACTCTCACCTGGCCCTGTCGTGCGCCTCTGATAATAGTCAGAAACATTTATTTTACATAATTTGATATGGTATACAGTACGTACATTTAAAAGTAGTGGGCAAAAATATTTTGTTAATTATTAAATAAAACATCCTGTAACTCAGTAAGGAGCCAAATTTTATCTAAGAGATTTGGATGAAATCTTAATATTTTGAACCCAGGATTTTCCAGTTTAAATATTTCCCATTATTAATGAAACACCCCGTATACTAAATATTCACGCGACTGTGCACATTAGGTGGTTAGTAAACACATCGTTCCTATACCAAAAGAATTTGCAATACAATTCAAATCATTTGAGATATAGGAGATTTCAATCCATAGAGGTTTAATATTAAAATTTAATATTCTCTAAAAATTGCATTATAATATGGCCGTATCTCACGGATTTTCCAATTTTCATATCTTTACGCTAGTTAGGTTATCTTTACGTTGGTTAGGTTAGGTTATCTCGCTGGTTAGGTTATGTCAGGTTAGTATAATGTTTATTTCGGGTTAGTTTAGGGCCAGGTTAGTATTAATTTGGCTTAGTATAGAACCCATTTGAAATATGATATTTCAGCTATTAACTGGTGAATGTTGTGGCAATTACTGGCTATGCAGTAGATCATTCGCCGGAAGTTCGACGCTAAAACTACCTCACCGAGACGGTGAGGTAGTAAAAAGCAGTGACATTGCGAGGATCCTCCAGAGAGGCTTTGTCATCGGATTTAAAACAAACCAAATACAATAAAATGTTAGTGGAGGCCAAGCCTGGTGCTAGCAGCCACGGTAATTCCAGCTCCAGTGGCCTACATTAATTTTGCTGCGGTTAAAAAGCTCGTTGCCAACGTTGCGTTTGGTCGCGCCTGCAGAAGGAATCGCTTTGGCGCGCTGAACGTTAGGTCCGGAACATGCGATCGAACTGTTTGCCTTGCACATTCACTAAAGATAGGACAACGGGCAACATTACTTTAAGCAAATTAGAGTATTCAAAGCAGGTCGGGAGTGTACTATACGCAGTGGTATGGAATAGTACAAAAGGATTGAGAATTGAGAATTCTTAGACCGTCGCAAGACGATATACAGCGAAAGCATTTGCCAAAAAGGTCACCTTCGAAGTCAGAAGTTCGAAGGCGATTAGATACTGCTCTAGTTCTGACCTTAAACGACGTTCCTCACTTATCCGCCATAGTATGTACTACTTGGTGGGTAGCTTCCGGGAAACCTACAGTCATTCAGTTCCGGAGGCGGGCCTAGATACATATACTACGGGCTTGGGCTGGGCCGGGCTCAAGAAACAACAGGCTCGGGCCGGACCGGGCCAAACTCTACAAACTTAAAACCCGGGCCTGATTGGGTGGTCCCGTATAATTTTAATTAAACGCAGGTTTTAAGAGAAGAAATTTGATGAAACAAATATTACGCAATTATATGTTTTAGAAAACTTATAAAATGTGTTTTTTATAAAGTATAATAACTGGGATGTGATGCCCTTAGATGTTGTGTGCCGCACGCATGCGACAATGAAAGAGTCAATAGGTGTCCTAAGCCGAAATATCTCGGTAATCCTAGCAATATCTTTTGTATTGATAATTGGGACCGGAAAGTACTTCCCATGAACGAGGAATTCCCAGTAAGCGTAGTTGATCAATCTACGTTGATTGAGTCTCTTGCCTTTTGTACACACCACCTTTTGTACTACAGAGCCATACGTTCAGTTTGCCAAAACCAAAAGTTTTGCGTTATCAAAATTTGATATAATGTCACTACCAAAAGCTCATATTTTAACTCCAATTTGTGGATGAATAATTTTAGCAAGTGATATTGAAATTTGGAGGATATAGAATTTTTCGATTCTTCTATGTTTTTATATTACTTTATATTTTATTGCGTTCTTATTTTATTGAGATTAGTAGGAGGATTAGTTGTTTTGTTAATTTGTTTACGTCAAACTCTCCTATCGCCTTGATTAAACACACAATCTTTTTTGTTTTCATTCATTCGCAATGTCCTCTTCTTTTATCCATACTGAGCTTATTCATTCCATACATCTAACCTGTTGGATCTAAACGCACCTCCCTCTTTTGTCTTATTATTTCAGGTATCTCTCCTTTTCCATCACATCTTTTAATTCTTTTCTACATTTCATATTTTAATCGTCCAAAGTAATCTCGCTTTCTCTTCTTGGATCAATTTCCGTACATCTCTTTTTATCTTGTCTCTTATTTCCACTTCCTAACTCTTTTATATTTTTGTGTCCTCCTCCATATTTCTTACACATTTTTTCATCATATACTTCCCTTCGTTCGTTTCCTATTTACCATCCTTTTTTCGTACCACACACAACCTTAATTCCAGACAGTTAATACCTTCTGTCTTCCCCCGGGATTAAGGTATGTGTCCTTAATCCCTTTTTTTCCATTCCATACATACTTATGCCCACTCTTATCGTCCTCTGCAGTCTCTTTTTTTCCCCACCTCATTCATTCCATTTATTTCCCATTCAACATTGAAAGGAAAGGGGCCAGACTCACATCTGTCCCCAATATTCATGCAACATAAAAATGTAATGAATAAAAATATTTTATCAGTAAGAAGTAGTTTATATTACAATATTAAAAGTGAAACGTCTGATTAGTAGAAATGATTAGTTTAATTAAGAAATTGTGGCCGAAAACAAAAAAAATGATTCATTATCATTCAGTTATTCAACAATGTTAGCTGGTGCAATTGATGTAATTGTTAAATAAATACCTACGTTTTATTAGAACAGAGTTTCTCAACATTTTGCACAGTTTTCTTTAAATAAAAAAAAATTATATTTCAAATTGTACGAAGAAAAGAACTACAACAAGGCCCCTGACGGTATCCAAAGGCCATGTGTATTTATGCCAGTAAGGGCATTCGAAACACTTGCGTTTAGGCATTTGGAGTAACTTAACGTTGAAATACAGGTGTTCTTAAACTTTTATAGTCCATGGACGGCATCTTGATCAACGTTTTTTTCTGCGGATCGCATTCGAACCCATTTTTTGAATAGAAGCGAAACGGTATCGAATATTAAATTTCACGGATAATTGTAGAAGTGATTAAATTAATATCGATTTTAACGCTATGTTGAACACAGCAGTTCTAGGGGTGCGATAAACGCTCGTTGACCAAAGGATAGATCTGGACATTTTAATTCTAAATTATGTTTTCGCAAAACGTGAAATGACAGCAGAAGACTCTAAAGACCCAATTCAAAATAGCGTGTGTCTCATATTGGGGCTGTGTGAGGCTTTTATATCGAATGCTTGGCGTATATAAACTCCTTATGTGTTGAAAGTAGTGGTGAATTTTACATAAACAAGAGCTCAAAACACCGGCGGTGTTTCCAAAGTAAATAAGATAGTTCGTTACGACAATAAACAAATTTTCGGTTGGAAGCCATAAAAAGGACCGTTACGAAATAAGAAAATCCCTCTGTAAAATTGTACATACATATATTATTTTATTTAGGTTAGTGGATATGTGTAAATATGTGTTTAAAAATACTTGCGACGAAATAGACGCACGTAGAAGGAAATCCACAAACTATTTTAATGATTTGGACATTAATGTCTTTTTGCTTTGAAATATGACCAACTATCCCGAAAATCTGCAGGTTTATATATTTACAGGTCCGAAAATGGACGCACGTGTAGGGAAATCCATGAACTATTTTGATTATTTGGACATTAATGTCTTTCTTGCTTTGAAAAATGACAACTATCCCGCAAATCTGCTGGTTTACATATTTACAGGTGCAAAAATGGACGCACGTGTAGGGAAATCCATAAACTATTTTGATTATTTGCACATTAATGTCTTTTTTTCTTTGAAATATGACCAACTATCCCCCAAATGTGCAGATTTATATATTTACAGGGGTGGAAATAGCGGACGCAGGACCCTTCAGTGTGGGGAGGGAGGTAGCGCGATAGGGGGGCAATTATGATTCAAATGACTTTTAAATACAATTATTTGGTGAGACATATTTCTTTTGCAGGGGAACCCAAATTTTGAAGTTCCGCAACTGTATATTTATAACATCCCTTTATGTAACACGAAGAAACAGCTAAGGAGACTCGGACATAATAATAGGCTTGTACAATTGTTAAATCGATAAATTGTTCTCTTTTTCGTTTGAGGCTGTTGAGCGGATAACAAGTTGATTCAAATCAAGCCGAACGCGTTTTGTGAAGTGTTTCGATTTTTGATAGGATATTTGAAATTAAGCTTTAGAATGTGGAACTGATTGCAAATAAAAAATCTCAAGTTTTGAAACAATTAGTTTGGAACCGATCCATTTGGAGCCGTTTTAGGAATTTTTATTTTGTTGCGGTTATTATATTTAACACGTTGACACCGGCTTGTACCACCGGTGATACTTCTACAGTTGCTCCATCGGGTGGCGTGAGCCGATGCATTTAATTGATGCATTTGGTGGATGATGCATTTAATTTTTTATGTACGCTATGACAACAACTAATAGCACATGCGTACCTGATAATTTTGCACGCATTAGATGAACAATAGCAAGATGTGAATACCCGATAAAACATAATACAAAAATGTGCGCCGGCGTCAACGTGTTAAATATAGTTACTGCGGAACGGTTATTTTGGGTCCGTCCATAATTGCAACTTTGGAACAGTTACTTTGTAGCGCACTGAGTACCAACACTGAGGGGGGGGGGTGACAGAGAAAATGCCGATTTTGTAATAAACGCCTTTTTGTTACTTAAAATTACATACAAGGGCTTGAACAGTCGGTAATTGCAAGAAATTACCGGTGAAGGATGTAATGCTGTAATGATTTAGTATTATTGTGTTGTGCGTGATGAGAGGGGGTGTTCTGACACGTTTCTTTTGAACTGTTTAAAGAAACAACCAATTCTGGTGATTTCGTTGTCCCATCCCTGCCACAAATATCATTGCCTCAAGTCGTTATGTGTAACTTTTAATTCGAACTGCATAATAATATAGTCGGCGGGAAATGACAATTTAGAGAGTGGGGTGGGTTAATATTGTCTGCTCTAGAACCGACCATAAAGTAGATACCGTAAAGAATGTAATAGAAATGCAAAGTATTTTAGGAACAAAGTTTAGAGATCGCCCTGCTTCTCGAACATAGATCAAACGAGTGACATCATTTGTTATGTTTAAATAGAGGACGAAAAAGTTGAAATAAAGAAGCCATTCCTAGCGGTTTTCAGCTGACTGGAAAGTTGATGACATAACGAGAGATATTTTGAGGGTTATATAATGGGATTGTTTGGATATAACAATGTGCCGAGGACAAGAATAGACAGTGCTTCTACAATGCATGGAGTTTAAGCAATGATTTGTGAATTTAATCCTAAAACATTGGTTCTATCGTGAACAAAGCACTCTCTCAATCTATCTGGAGTAGACTTTTTTGCAACAGTTCCATTATGTCTGACTTTGTTTTGGGAGCCTAGAAAGTTTTTACGTGCTTTTCTTAGATCCTACGTACCGAAATACGATCTTTCCGACAAATGTTGAAGTTACAGTTGTTGGAAAAGTAATCTTTTTTTCTATCGGTACTTCACCCATCAGCCAACTCTCGGCATACATGGATAATCGACGTTAAAGGTATATTCAGTAGTTACTTTTGCGTAGTCTGTGAGACGGCACGTTTCGGTTTATGTAACAATGTCTCGCGAGTCATAGATATGGCGGATCCATTGAAACGTGAATGGTATGAAGATAAAGACTTTGAAAAGACTCTGATGACCTGGTTCAACGAGATATCTATTGATTTTAGTGACATAGAGAATGTTTTAGAGGGCGGATTGGGTATTTCCGACCATGAGAGCAAAAGTGAGTTATCCGAGAGTAGTGATGAGCGTGATAAAGAATCTACAAATGAAGAAATTCTCAGAGGAAAAATATTTGTTTGGAACAAATCGTTATAGGTTGTGTAGAATGGAAATTAGACCAACATCTCGCACGAGAAAACACAACATAATAAAAGTTACAGTACTTAAAGATAAAGCTCGGGACATTGGAGAAGAATCAAATCCAGATTCTGTATGACACTTATTGTTTATTGATGAAATGTTAATACATATTGTAAAATATAAAATACATTCAATGCAAGTACAATATAATTAGGATACAAATAATTTGAGAGATACTGATATGTTTGAGATGACAGCTTTCTTAGGCTTATTATTTATAGCACCGTATTCAATTCAAATCATGAGAATCTGACGACACTTTTTACAACTGATGGAAGTGAGATTTGCAATATTTCTATCTGCACTAAGGTTTGATAATCCTGTGAACAGGGACGAAAGAATAAAACAGAACCCAATAGCATCAATATCCTTTATTTTTAACTCCTTTATCGAAAATATTCAAAGTGTCTACGGAATGGGCCAGTCAGCAACGGTTGGCGAAATGCTCATAAGCTTTCGCAGCAGAGCTCGATTTCAAGTATATATGCCAAATAAGCCTTGTAAGTATGGAATCAAAATGATGGCTTTGACGGATGTATATACGTTACTGAAGAAAAGACTTACGTACGTTGGTACATTAAAAGAAATAAAGAAGAAGTTCCCCCTTGTTTTGTACCCAAGAAGGCAAGGGATCTTGCTCAACATTGTACGGCTTCCGTGAAGAATTTACGATAATTTCCCGTGTGGGAAGAAAGAACAAGGCGACCATACTGATTTCGACAATGCATGAAAACGAAGAAGCCAGAAATAATTGCTTAGTCCAATAAAGGAGTCGATTCTCTCAACGAAAAATGTGCAAAAAGTACTTCTAGTCGTCGTACTCCCTTGGCTATGTTTTTTTCGTCTGTTTGATGTATCGGTGGTCAATTCTTATATTTTACACCAGTGTTACAAAAATAATAAAACACTAAAAGAAAAATCTATATTTGCAAAAGAATTAGCTGCAACACTTGTACGAGAAAACATGAGAAGACGATTAGGGAATCCCCACGCTTCAACATTTGGCAAATTGTTGAAGCGTGGGGATTCCTTAACCCATTCTTGGCAAATTGGAAGAAAATTGATCATAAATACAGGGAAAATTAATACCGTCATGCCATTTGTGTCATAAGACTACGTCATAAATATCTGTGCTTGGAGTGTATGAAGCCAGTATACCTATAGTGTTCCAAACCTAAATTAAATAGCTGTGTAGATACACCTTAGATTTAGAACTTGCTGGAACCCATGAACTGAATTATTTGGGATGTACTTTATATACACATATACCATATTTTGTTTACTATTTATTAATATTTTGTTGATTGTTTAATATTAATTAATATATACATAAAATTACTTTTGCCTATGTTCTTTATTGTTATTTTATTTGTTAAAATTTAGTCTACCAATTTTTGTTCAAGTTGAACATATAATTTTTTCGTCTAAACTTTTTCGTTTATTTTATACAAAAATGTTTCCGAAAAATATGTACCTAAGTCCTATTATGAATATGACGTATTTAAAATTATAATTAAAAAAGTTTCATTTTCTTAGATCAAAAAAGGGCCAGTCGCACAGACCGCACGTTATCAATTACGTCTAAGATTCTTAGCTTATCGGTTAAGGGTTAAATTAAAACCAATTCTGCCTTCTAGGAGGAGGGAAGACTATCGATCTTACCTCTTCCCACTCCCCATCTAAATCATTCATCCATCTCTTCATTTTCACATAGTCTCCCCCTTACCGCTTATTTTTTAATACACCTACGTTCTCCGAAAACTTCCCCATACTCACTACCCAATTTAATCACACCCCATCTTTCATGTCATCTACTATTCCTTCCATTCATGTTTTACTTGCCTCCCACCATTTTATCTCTCTTATTTCACTCTCTACACACACTCTTCTACCATCTAACACTCACTCTTCTTTATCCCTTACTGTTTGCCTTCTCTCCATTACCTATCATCCTAATTCATTTCATCATTTCTAAACCCTTTCGCTTCTTTCCCAAACTTAACCCCTCACATTCATTTATTCAGTGATTCCATTTTTTTTTCTGTCTCTCTATATACCCTACACATTTTTTCTTGCTCTTGCATCCAATACTTATCATCACCCCCCTCATTCCCACATCGGAACCTTGCAATTATTCATTTATGCTCAATCCTGATACTAAATACTTTGTCATTCCCTCTTCTTCCCTAATCGACATATACTTGCTTTCCACAACCCTCGTCCTTTCCATTATCTCATTCACCGCTTCACTACCTCCCACCATCTTCCCAAATCCGTTGACCATCTAGTCCTCTTGTTCACATTTTTCTACACTTAATCCATTCATTCTCACTTTCTCCATTCTGCATTCCCTTCATCCTCCATACCTTCCACTCAAAATTTACCATTATTTTCACTCCGCTTATTCAGCATTTATATTTTCTGGTCTCCTGCATGACTATCTTATTCCTAGACTTCCTATCCAATCCCAGCATCCTTTTGAAACGTCCAACCTGTAACTTTGTGCCAATATGAAACTTAAATATCTGTTTGTCTTTACCCTTTCAATTATATGCTCGCTCCTCCAGTTCCCCGCCCTCCTATATCAACTACATCATTTCTACTATCTCTCCCTCCCTTCTTGCCCAACATTACTTTAGTCTTCTCCACGTTCATTTCCAAGCCCCTTCTATCAATATAGCCTTTCACTCTACCAATCATATCATTCATATCTTCCCTACTACCCGACATATTTTATGAGATCTACAAATGAATGATTTTGCAAATTAATCATTTCTACTGTTAGATTTGAATTTGTGGAGAAACTACGTAAACCCAAATCTTATTATTTAGTTGGAATTTATGATTTTGAGTGGTTTAGATACTTATATTGAGTGCATTTGGTACTTGAGTTGGATTAATCTTCTTTCCTTAAGTGTTCCACTAAATTATTTGTGCTATGTTAGTATTTTAATGTAGTCAACATGTTAAAATGTTTTGGTTTCTATATAATCTGAAAAATTCGACATAATATTGTTAATTTTATTTAAAAAAAAACACTACATTGTGTTACATCTATTTCGCAGCCAGTAGGATTCGAACCTACGCTCCCAGAGGGAATCTGATTTCTAGTCAGACGCCTTAACCACTCGGCCATGACTGCTATAACTATTAACTATAAACTACAAGGTAATAAGTGTGTCTTTCGCTTCTTGATATTAGAGATGCGACGGAGTCAATAATTCTATTTTAAATACTATCTTTTCTGTGTGACAAATATTTGAATTATTTTTAGAGTTTTTAAAATATTTTGAAAATATTTCAATTATTTATAAAGTTATTAAAATACTACGTACTCAATAAAAGTAAACATTTTTTTTCTTAGGAACATATTTGAATTATTTTTTGAATATTTAAGGTACATTTTGGTATTTTAATTACTTTGAAAATAGTTCAATTACTAAAATGCTTTATAAGTAATTAGTAAATACATATTAAGTAATAGGAGTAAAGTTAGGAATTAAGTGTTATTAAAATTTTAAGATTGATGATCCATAATAAAGTTTTATTTATTAATAAAATAAAATTAAAGTTGTACTTCCTTATTAATTTTATGCTTTGCGACCGGTTTCGATTTTTAAAAATTATCATCAGGCACTACAAAAATTAATTCATACAAAAGAAATGACAATATGTATATAAATGTATAAAAATGTGATTTATATCAATAAATCTCATTATAAAAATGTTATTTATAATGAGATTTATTGATTGTGAAAACATAAATAAAAACTTTTAGTTTAGTATTCTTGTTTTTATGCATAAAATATTTTGTAAATCGGTATCTTATTATTGTATATGTTTATTAATTTAATAGTTGGTTTCTAAAGTGTCCAGTTTGGTCTGCACATCTCGGTGCATCTAGGTCATGAGGCAGATATTCTGCAAAGTCCAGGTATTCTAATCTAATCTCTCAGTGAGGCCTCAATGGATTCTCCTAGATCCGTCGGCCACTACTTTCTGCATTATTTGGTCCAGCGCTACTATAAATAGAATAGGCGAGAGCAAACACACTTGCTTTACTCCAGGTTCTATATCAAAGGCATCAGAAAGTTCCTCTCGTGAAGTACTTGTCCCTTCTATCCATTGTACATTGCCTTACCTTAAGCGTCTTTGCATTTTACTTCTCTTCCTGTTAGTTTTGGCTCCCTGCAGTGGGACGGTTCAGTATCACCATGAAGAATTCACCTCATCGTTTGAACTGCTCTGTGGTGTTCGTCAAAGGGTTCCTTTGTGTATCTATTATTGGTTTCCTGTGGATTAACTTTCTTTTAGACAGTTGTTTGGTGATCCTGTACAGTTCTTTGGTGTTTCCTTGTCTTGCATCTTTTTCCGGATTTTCAGTCATCTGTCCCACCAATCTTCTCCTATTACTCCTTGAACTTTGTTGGACTTCTCTGTTAAGTAGTCTGTACTCTGCCTTTGTGCTTTCATGTGCGGTTTTGGCTAATGTTTCGTGTTCCTGCTGTACTATCATCTAAGCTTCTTTCGGTTCTATAATATCCCACGTTTTTTCAGACATCAATGATCTGCGTTCTCTTTTCCTGTATCCTATTACACAGCACACGTCTCTCTCATGGCTTGCTTGAATTGGCTCCACTGGTTTTCTACATTTGGTTGTTCCTCGTCTTCCCGTTGTAGTTCAAGGAATATGCTTTTAAGTTCTAAATTTAACATCGCTTTGGTTTCTGTGCTTCAACTAAGTTTTCCTACATTAAACCTTTTCTGTAATCTTCGTTTTCGCTGCATGGAACTTACAGTTTTGATTCTCCTGGTTGCTGTCATTAGGTGTTTGTCGCTTTTCAACGTCTGCTCTTCTTATGCTCCTCTTCTGAGATCCAAAACTTTAGTTCTCCACATTTTGCTGATAGCGAAGTGATCAATTTGGTCACTTACTATACTGTTGGGCGAAACCTAACTCACTTTATAGTATGTTTTATGGGGGAAGATTTTTCCTCTTACGACCATATTCTGTATAGGCAGAGTTCTACTAGCCTTTCACCATTGTCGTTTCTTTCTCCTAGTCCATGTTGCCCAATGGTTTTTCCTTCACTTTCCTTGCCAACTCCCACCTTAGCATTCAGATCACCTAGAAGATTTTTTTTCTTTTTCAATGTTTCAAGAACTTCGTTCAGTTGTTCATACAACGTATTTTTCACTGGATGTTCAGCTTGATCAGTTGGGGCGTAGCATTGAACCACCGATATATTTGTCAGTCCACATCGGAATCTTGCTATAATGATTCGCTCTGAAATCGGCTTCTAGTCCATTACGCTTAATCTTGACTACTTGGTAAGAAGAATGAAGAATGCCTACACGTTTGAAGTGGCCTGCCCCTTCTTCTCTTCCTGAGTACAGGAGGATCGTCGTTGTTTCCCTGAATTCATCCCATGTTGTTTCTTAATCCGAGAATATCTAGTTTGTAATTCTTCATTTCATTCTCCACCTGTGCTAGATTCCATGCTTTCCACTTGGTTCTAACGTCCCAAACCCAGATTCGCCTCGTCCGTTTCATAGCAAAGGTCGTCATAGTTAAATCCATCTGGTTTGTTCTCACTTCAGTTTTGACAATAGTTATTTTTTGGATGTGCAGATTATTTGCCTACAGCATCCGAGCCTGTTCATGGTGCTACCACATTCTGGGCAAAGGCTGCACCGGAAGTTGCTTCAGCAGATGGCTCCGCCTACTTACTGGGACGTGAAATGACCTCCATCCAGGTTACAGCTTCCTCCCTCCTCCGTCCTCAGCCTGGCTTGGGACCGTCCATGGCGGAGTTAATATTTTAATTACTTAGAATATATTTCCATAACGAATAAAGTTATTAAAATGTTATTAATTTTTTTATTAGGAATACGTATAAGTTGTTAGGAAATACGTATAAAGAAATCAGATTTAATTAGGAATTAAATTAGAAATTCAAGTAATTAGAAATATATTTGTACTTAATTTGTACTTAAATAATATAGGATGAGAAATGAGCTATACGAGGGTTTTTACAAAAATAATCACGGATTATTTTTGGGGAAATCGTTTCATTACTTAGTTACAGGATTAAATTCAATTAAAGCAGGATCGTGGTTCTGTTAATGTTTTCTTTGCATAAGCGCCTTTCTCAGTTTTCTACAACGCAATGTTTAGGGGTGGAAGGAAGTTGTCGCTTTGATTATGCCGTACTAATATTCTTATATATATATATATATATAGGTAAACACAGGTAACCCGCAATAACAATGTAACATAACGATATTTATTGGTCTTTGTAGTGATAATACGTGTAGGGATTTTATTCGCGATTTTAATTGACTGATATATTTTGTTGAAGCTAATTATGATTCAAAAGTTTGTTGGATCGATCCATTCCATTTCATATTCCATCAAAAAAGTAAAGATAAAAGAATAGCGAACTAGATATAAATTGATTTATTATAATTGTTCTTCGGCCTTGCGGGTGGTTATGAACGAAACATCTCTTACGACTCGTCATGATGTTGGTTAGGATACCTGCTCGAAACGTCGTTTATTGTTGATGGTAATAAGGATATCGTCTAACCTTTGAGTGGAATCGAATTTGTGAAATACAATGTTGTGCGCTGGGAGTGAATATATGAGAATTTTAGTCGCTGTCGCCAAAGTAATATCTGAATAGGCGACGAAGATGGTCTTGACGTGTGACTGGATAGAGCCATCCTCTTTACGGAGTTCGTGGCAACGGATCGTTCCCTGGAACTGTTGGAGGGATCGACGGGCCAAGTGTTTGAGACAAATCTTCTGGGTGACTTGACGGTGGAACTGGTACGGGTAAGTCTACCACAAAGTGCGGTGGCCGCGGGCGACTTATTACCTTTTTTATCTTTCATATACCATATACGTACGAAGTAAATACGAATAGGTAGAAGAAAGATATAGGATTCATGTTTTCAGAATGTTTTCTATTTCACCTTAGTACGCCTCTTGTATTGAAATTGCTGCAATCCGTTTATACGAAATTCAGTGAGGGGGGGGGGTCATAAGGAACAATTTTTGGTACACAGGTGTAGACCATGAATTCTCAAAAAGGTTTTTCATTTTTTTATAAATCCGATATGGCGGACAGGAGCCATTTTTTTATGCAGAAATTTCGTATTCAAACTAGAAGGTTGAAATTTTGCACACATATAGTGCCGTATATTATGCGTCCAATAAAAGAAGTCCCATGTTGCCAAATTGTATAGGAAGACATGTGGCCACGTTTGAAGTTTAACAAACTTGAAATATCTCAGGAACACTAAAAGCTAGGACATTCGAATAAACTGTTTCGTATAGGGTGTATAAAGGTCCTTCGATTTTATTTGAAACTTTTCTACAATCACAATTTAATATATAAACAGGGTGTTTTTGTTTTGCAAACTTTGCGGTCCTTTTTTTTTCAGAAACTTAACGAAGGATTTAATTAAATTTTTTGTGTCGAAAGTTCCTTTAATACTTGAACGATTAAGCGAGTTTAAAAAAGTCGCACACTGTACCTGAGTAATTTGACCTTGAAAAAAAATTTGTTACGTTAAATATCTCCTTTCCTATGAAAGTTGGAAAAATGAAAGTTGGGGAAGTATGTAAGTCTAAGGGATCTCAATTCTGCCAGTGTGAGCAACTGAATTTACTTGACCGAATTTGAGCAATAAATTTTTTTCAACCACTTTTTAGTAACACCCTGTATATTTTTTTTACATTTTGGTAGCCCTTGTAATTCTATTTAAAATTATACCCACATGATGTGTCTAACTCTTATTGCTTCAAAGATATGACCCTTATAAAATTTGGAAACTTGTCGCCATTGCAACCAACATTGAGCAATCATATTTTATACATGTAAGACCTACGTAATAGCTCATATATGCAAAGTTGCAGGAAAAATTAATTTACGTTGTATGGGACCTGTATACTGCTTTTGCAATTGAATAAATGTTGTTATCAGTGGCGGGTGCATAGTATAATTTAGAGAGGGGTTCTAAATGATTATTTTATTGAGAAATTCAGTTTTTAAAGTAGAATATTGAAATTTCGCTCTCATATAGTATATTGTACTATATAAGTCGTATAGTATATAGTACATTGTACTTTCATTCGATGACTATGCGTCGAATGAAAGTAGTGGCATCCCTGCAAGTGATATAGAGCGCGACGATACCACATTTCAAATTTAACAAAGTTTTTGATATATTTCAGGAACTATAAAAGATAGGACACTTGAATAATCTTTATTCTATAGGCCACCAAAAGCTCGTTCAATTTTATTTGAAATATTTTTTCTAAAATTACAATATAACATAATTCTTGTTTTCTAAACTTTGTGATCGATTTACTTGAAACTTTTGCTACGGCTATTGTACTACATTAAATATCTCGGTTCCTATGAATGTTGAAAAAATTAAACTTGGGGAGATCAAGGGACCTCAATTTTACATAAAGCGCACACGAAGAAAAAGTAACTCAAAAGCGGTAGTGGGGAAAATTAAGTCAAAAACGGCAGCAGACCCCGCCAAAGCGGACAGATTTATAAGACCAAGGCTGAAGGCTGAAATTAGCCGAAAAGAGAGTCAAGAGGGGTCGTAGGCCATGGCAAATCGGACAAAGGAGCTATCCATGCCGTAGGCAAATACGGGGAAAATGTGTATAGGGAAGCGAGGTATAGGTTAGACTATTGTTGTTTAGTTTACACTAAACACTAATTTAATAGACGACTTAAAAGGTGACAGTCAAAACTAAAAGGTTCAACTTTTGTTTTATGCAAGATATAACATAACGTAGGACTTCCAGTATATGAAAGATGGGGTGGCGATCACGTCCACGACTTTTTTTAATGGGTTAAGTGTTATATATACAAATGCGAGAAAAAGAAAGAAAAAGTGAAGCTAGAAAGAATCGAAAGCGTTTCCAGAAGTCTAGGGTGCGTCGTGTAATACTTAATTTGTTATGCAGATGCTTAGGATTTCAGATACAAAATAATAATTATAATAATTACATATAATAATTATCAAATGTTCGATTGAAATGCATCAGCCTAATGTATTTCCCTGGCTGGAAGGGATAGATATAAATAGTATAACACATAAGCTATAAAACAAATAACATGTACTTAACATGTCGTAACATTTTGTAACTAATTGTGTAAATAACATATTAATTGGTTAAGCAACATGCAAGTAAATAGACTATATCAAAGATAGTGAATAGGGTATACGAGCCAAACTTAAATCTTCACCCACTTCCCAATACGATTAATATATTCTAATAGACGCGTTATTCTGTACGCGCCCGTTCAACACACTATGCCATAGTAACAACATATAAATAACTAAGTTCAATTCACAAGCCAATAGCACATTAGAAGCATATTAACATATTCAATGAACTTACTTATATAAGTATTACTTTATTCCAAACATATTCAAGATTATTGTAAACAATAAAAAAGAAAATTGTAATATAATATTGTAGAATAAATGATTAAGAAACATATATAAAAATTTGAGTAAATTCCTAAGTCCGGGATACTAGCTCGCTGACCAAAAGCTAGATCTGATCAGGTAATTATAAATTGCGACTTGGAAATGCACGATGTTGCTCACTGCGCTAACGAGGAGCCCAGTTCGCAATTGTGTCTCCTCGGTATTAGATTGTGTAGACTTTTTTATGCGAATTTTAATGGTGGTACACTCCGGTGTTTATCGTGTCCATGGGAGGGTTCTATATGACTAAAACTTCGAGAATTATCGAATCGAAACTGTCTTCTGCTAAAATTCTCATTAAACGTAGTATCAACCAATAGGATTTGGCGGTTAGACCGCTTATAATCATAAAACAGTTGAATTTTGAAAAACAGTACAAGTCATAACATTTTCGCTCCAATTCTTGTGGGTCGAAAATTCAAATAAAACCGCAAACGAAAATATTTCAGTGATCTAAATTTATTCAATGATCAAAATTCCATACTATCATTAAATAGTTAATTCTCCAATTTTAATAACATTTTATGCATTTGTTTTAAATTCGTTCACATTTTGTTTCAGTTTGCGGCGAGGACCTGGAGCTAATATACAGGACAGCAGCGGTTATACACCTCTACATCATGCTGCTTTAAACGGCCACAGGTACATAGTTGATACATAAAACATTACTGTTTACTATTTAGATTTTTTCCATCTAATATTATATTTCATACAGAATTTGATGGAAGTTGAGCCGCATATCAAGTTTTTAATTAAATATGTGTTATAGTTTCTATCATTACCGTGCACTATGATATCGATAATTGCAACGGTTTGAAAGAAACTGGTATAAAATAACTGTTTCATAGTAACCGTTTTGGAACCGTTCCCGAGTAACATATTTGATGTGAAAATTGGTACTGCAGCAAATTTCAATCAGAAATTTTCTGAAATTGACTTATAGTACCATTATACAACTATTCCATTATTTTTTACGAATGTGTCAATAGCAAAAAGGTGCTTTATAAATTAACAAAAAAAAGTTGATAATAATTTTTTCAATTCAAGCTAAATTAATTTAATAAAATGTCAATGGATAATAGTGATGTGGGCATTTATTAATAATACCCTTAGTCGATTTCGAAGTGACCATCTAGACCTTTGATACAAAGCTTCAGACGCATCTTGAAATATTTGATGATTAACCACAGGTCTTTTGGCAACAGTTGTAGTCCATCGTATTAAAATCTGGCGCGAATAGGGTGATCATTTTGCAGATGAGATAAATTCCGGATAATGAAGAGTCTATAAAACACTTCGACCGGTTAGAGAAGGGACACACACTACCAACACTTTTAGGAATCCGCAGGTCAATAGAAAGTAACTTCAGCGAATTTTAAGGATCGCTAAGACCAGTGTCAATCGCGAATCTGTAAAACCAGACAGGTTGTACTACAGTATGGTTGGTACATGTCTTACCTAATATTGAAAGTCTGATCTACAAGGTAAAGGTGTGTTTGACCGCTGGCGCAAATTGCGCGCACCCAAACAATGACAAACTGTTTTGACGATTGCCGAGACTCCTGAAACATGAGCGGACCAGGCACTATCGTTACTTGGTCGTTTCTTTCATCTGGGAGGACTTGGCTTTTTTTTGGAGCATACAGGAGCAACCTACGGTTATAGAACAAGTTTCCTAGGATTAGTGAGGCTAAAATAAAAAAAGGGTTTATTTGTAAGCTAACAAATGAGTGAGCTAATGAAGGACCATCAGTTGGAAGAAAATTTGAAAAGCGTTATCAGATATTGCTGGACATTAAAAAGATATGCCCCTCAAACAAAATACAGTAAAAAATCGCTAGAAACTATAATTTGATTTAGAATAATAGATGTAGGTACATTAAATAGAACCAATCACTTTACTATAGTATGAACTTTTTAAATCCGTATTACAAAAAAAAACCGTTGTTACAAAAAATGCTGTGCAAATTTGAAATCAGGGCAACATATTCCATATCAAACAACCATTCTAATTAATTTAAAAGATAAAACGTTAAATTTTGTCGATCAGTGTTTTCATGGAACGGTTACAAAGTAACTGTTTCAGAGCAACTTAAGTGTGAGATACCGGTCTCACAAGCTACTTTGCTCATACTGATCCTCTAATTTCACTAGACTCGTTTTATCATGATCTGCCGGTTCCTGGACTGTTGTATTAAAGACACTAACTACTCAACAGTACCAACAATTCGATGAAACAGTTTCAAAATAGCACATTTTGAAAACGCACAGTCCTTATGCCTTACTAAATCGAAAGAATGATTTCTAGTCAAAAAATAATTGCGAAGAATTTAGCAAAAGAAAAATTATTTGTTTGCGGTACTACACGTGTACATCTACACGGTACGACACATCTACACGACGCAATAAAATTTGCCCACGTATTTTTTGTCATCCGGTTCTTAAATATAAACATAGACGTGTCTGATGAGGAGCGAGGTTTCGGGGCGAGCGCACAACGTGCATCAATTTATTTCAAAGAGCATAACTAGAATCAAAATGTCATTTTATTTGAAGCTTTATTCAATGTAGACAAATTTTTCATTACTTACAAACATAGGAAAGTTGCTAACTGTAAATACTAATTGTTTATATTTTGACGAAATATTTTAAAGTAACCAAAGTGTCTCAAGTAAAGAGTTGACTGGTTCAGAGTTTTGATTATAAAGACAAATATAATAATTGGAAGAACGCATATTATTCTAATGTATACTATTTAATAAGAATATGATGTTATGTTTTGGTTATTTTGAAAATGTTTTGAAGAAACCGTTGCTAAGTAGCAGTTCCAAAGTAATCGGTTACTATGAAACTATTACTTAGGAACAGTGCAAAAATATTGAAATCTTTTGGAACGTTTGCACGAACGGCTTTTTGAAACAGGTACTTTGTAATGATTACTTTCGGGCGTTCTTTTTATGATTAATTAATCTTTTCTTTAATTTTACTGAAACATAATTATTATGAACATGTGATTCCTTTTTTTTTATTTGTAGGGACATCGTGAAAATATTACTGGAACATGATGCATCACCGAATATAGTGGATACAAAAGGATCGACACCATTGCATTTGGCTGCCTGGTCGGGCAACGTTGATATTGTTCGAATGATACTCTGCGGACACATTATATGCGATGTGAATTTAAAGGTAATTATCGTTTGTATATAACGAAAATAATTCTTTAAAAATTATTGCGATTAAACCTAAATTTTAAAATAATGAATTTTGAAAATAATTAAAAATTTATTTGAAAATAATTTCAGTTCTTCACTCACTCCTTATTAAAATAAATTTAAGAATAATGACTTTAAATTCTGGTTCACTCTGTATTAAAAACAAAATTGAAAATAGTAAAGTCTATTTTTGACTCAATTTGTATACAGTTTATCATATTGCATGAATGACACATAGTTGTAAAAGGGGGCTGAGACGAGCGACTTCTCACAGAATGGCGTAAACAAATATCTTAATAATTACAGAATTTACTATCTTCCGAAAACGTGCCTCGGGCGCCAGGTCCGTTTAACGTGAGACCGAACGCTGGAACCGATCTTGTTGTAGTTCCTGTCCTCAATCGCTTACTAAGTTATTTGCAGCTGTGAAATTTGATCACCTTGGCATTGTATGTAATACTTTCCTACAGAGTATAGTACTTTTCTCGGAACATGTAGCAATCATCCTAGCTACTCATCTATTCATTATTCACCATTCATACCTATTTTCTTATTCATACTGTTGGAAGGTAGTGACTATTCGTCATCACTTGATCCGGATACAAATGTGCGGGCTTTTCGATATTTCCATCGGATTCACATTTCTGGTTCAGCTAACTTATTTGGCTCCCAAAAATACTGGTACAACTTTCCTTCCTTTATGTAATAACCGGCGGAAATCGCAACAATATTCTATTCTCAATTGATCGGGGTCCTAGTAATCAGTTTCTGGATGCCTACCGATATTTGTTAGTTACGGTCCAAAATCTTCTTCAAACAATATTTTGGGTGTTTCTTCTTTAATAATCGGATATCGTGATGGAGTATCGGCTAATTGGTTACTTGGTCCTTTTATGTATTTAGTCTGTGTACTTGTATCTTTCCAAATATGGAGTATCTTCTCAATTTTCATACAATAAGCTTCGAAGTTCCCTGATGTTGTGTGGTGGCTGTAACCCATTTATTGCCTCTATTTAGTGTTTCTTGACACAGTACGTCTGAAGTTGAGTTGTTCTTAAAATGTTTTTCTAGCACGATTATGTCGCCTAGATATGCTAAAGCGACTGGTACCATATCTGGTGTTATGATTCTATCCAGTAGCCTTTTGGAATGTCGCCAGTGCTGAATGCAGTCAAAACGGCATTGCTTTGAATTGGAACAAACTCTGCCAGGTACTGTAAATGCTCTAATGGTCTTGCGCTCTTGGTGTAACGGAATCTGCCAATGTTCTAATTGCGTTCTTGCAGATGAATGTACAATGCATTCATATTAATAAGTGTTGAATCCTTATATACGTTATGTTATTGTCTTCTTTTTGTTGAACTTCATTTTTCTAGTACGGCTGATCGGGAGAATGTGGTCCTCATTCTCCTGGGAGAATGTAGTCCCCGCTCCTTACAGTTTCTCCTAGGGTTTGCAGCTTATCTGCACAGTATTTGGACATTATTAGGTTTCTTCTCTTTTTTTAAACATTCGGCTTCCTTCACTCTGTAATGGGAAATGTTCAGCTTCTCCCATACTGCCAATAAATAAATCCTTTCGTTACAGCTGGCTTGCATTGTTCAATTACTGACGGATGTTCCTTTGTTGAAGGACGCTATTTCTGTCTTCTACTAGTTTTGCTAGTTCTCCGTAATTCTTTCTCTAGTGATTCATATTTCTTCACCCGTTCAACTAAACCACTCAAATCACGTATATCTGCTCTTCTTTGTCCTTCTAGAAATACACCGGTACCACTTTTTCCTTTGAACGAAATATGCCACTTGTATAGTTTCAGTTCATCTGTCCTGCGGTGACTTCTCAACTCTTCAATATTTCTTATGTTATCCAACTGAAATGTATCCATATCGGGGATGAGTTCCACTTCATTTAAATGATGTATCCACCAGACACTGTGTCCACCGGGTTCAGCCATTTGCCTTCTTTTTTCTTTAATATTTGATATTTTCCTCTCTTTCTTGTACCTTCTTTCTTCTCATTTAACTTCTTTCTTTTATACCAAACGCCTACTCATCCGGTGGTGGTGGCCAGATGTCGTTGCTGCTTACATCTCCGCTTGAGTGGCTTGGCTCGGCTTGGCTGGTAGCTCGGCACCGCTGGCTGCTGCCTGCCTTCAAACTAAAATATTCTATAAAACACAACAGTATATATGGGCATGTGCCTCAACAGAATCTTTGTTCCGCGTATAGGTCTCTATGGAGCAGCTCACATTTTAATTGTTACGTGATAGGGTCCATCATACAAATCAGCGAAGCAGCAGAAGTTTCAACACAAGCGATGAGCCAAACCATATAATGCTCAAGTCCCCTAGTCTTATCCATCAGTGCTCTATGCGTTCTCATAATATAGCAGTAAGTCAGCAGCGAACAGAAACTAAATCTATCTCTATTCAACGAATACTGTGTATTTATTTACTGCGTGGACGTAAACGTCTTCATACAATTTAATTATGTTTATATTTTATTATTATAAACTGGTTTCTTACCAGCGCCGCGATGTTACAATTTATTTAAAGTAATTAATTTATTCAGAGTAACGTGCTACGTTACAGGACTCATAAAAACAAGAACATTGCAGCTCCACATTTATTTAAATAGCGCAAATCATTTTAGCAAATGGTACGGTATTATATCTTGTAAACTCTGGAACCATCTCAAGTAACTGGTTACTTCGTACGCTTCCTAAGTAACAGTTGTAGAGGATTCCTGATTGCTTTCTTAATTCACATTGCATGTTGAATTTCTATTGTAAACGTGTGAGTCGTTTTTCACTGACTTCAAGTTTTGATCAAAAACAAACAAAAATTGGAAGAATGTATACTATTTTAAATTTATCCTATTCTATAACAAGGTATTACTTTTGAAACTTTCTGAAGTAACCGGGAAATTAGTAACTGTTTCTAAGCTACTGTTACAAAATAACCTGTTAATCATGAACTGTTAAAAATGACCGGTTAATTTGAAACCGCTTGAAAACAATTCTATGCTCGTGGGGACATATTATTTAAATGGACTTTTTATCCAGCTCTGCTAAAAGCCCCAGTGCGTTGCCATGAGATCGACTGCTGTCATCGGTTCTGCATTATCCCTCTTGTAATCGTCTCATTTTGAGTAATATGAAACTCCTATGGTATTGCTACCACAAGAGAGTCATAGTTACTCCCGCCTAATTTATATTGTGTCCACAACGAACTTGTCCCTAGCCGCGGTATTATATCTTTAGAGGAATATCGGCTCTCCCTAAATAGGAGTTCAATGTCTATTTGTCGTTCATCCGTTGTCCCTCTGTTGTTCTTCATTTATCGTCGTCCATACGTTGTACATTTGTTATCTTTTTTCTTATACATGGCAAAATTGTTGAATTTTTCCAAAAATTCAAAACTCAAGTTATGTTTGTTTGAGCTGAAAATTTACGCGCACATACACAGTTTCTTACCATATGCAAATAAATGCACATAAAAACTTTATTACAATATTCTCTAGACCGTTTGAGATGGACTTATTCAAATGGACTTAGTTCGAACGTTTGCTTAGGCGAACGTGTGCTGTTTATAATTTTGCAAACTTTTGAGCCCGTTTTCCTTGAAAACGGGCCCACAACTTATTTTAAACTTCCTTATTGAAACAAATTAAAAAAGTCCAACACTTTAAATCCCCTCTAGCAAAAGCAGCGTTGCCAATTCGCAATAGATAAAAAGCAACCCTCGTATTGTTGAAACCATTTCTCTGATATTTCCCGCTTACGAATAAACAAAAACAAATACTTGAACAACTATAAATAAAACAAAATGCGGAAAAGTTTGTAAAGACAAATTGGATTTTCTTTCGAAAAAACAAAATTTTCAAGGAGTCATTGAAATACAAAACACCGTCGACGTCTAGATTCCGCAATAAGCGTTCGCTCGCGCCCATAGTTTTCTTTATATATACATATTTATGTTTTTTTGAACTCCTGCTTTCGTTCTACTTCACTTTCTTTATTTATTGTTGTAAATGACGTATTTTAAGTACATATATCCTACAAACAGGGAAAGTACGTTTGTACTACAAATACGATAGAAAGAGAAATGCTGAGAAATGGCATGTAGACAAACACACAGAGAGAGAGAGAGAGAGAGAAAGAAAGACAGACATAAATCCCGTTGAATCTTATTTTCGCAAAAGCTCATTAATTAAGCCTACTCGAGCATAAAATTCGGGCTGTTATTGAAAGAACCAGACTACATCATCAACATAAACTACTCTATACACTACATTATAATATTATAACAGAGGTTTCCAATCTTTTTATACATACATCAGTTTTTTTTTTTACATAAAATATATTTCTTTAAACAACCCAATTTTTTTTCTACATATTCTATTCTTTCATAATACTGCGCTGCAAAATAAAATCGAGCCATATATTTATAGTTTAAGCCTATGTAAAATGATCCCCTGAATCCAAATATGACCCCCGCTTTCCCCTATCAATCTCCGTTTTCTGGGGACGCTCACTACTTATATTTATCACTTATGCGTGATTTTATAGCCATACGTTTGACTTGGAGAGGGGGGCAAACGGTTTTTTTTAAACATTAAATTCAAACATAAAATTATATTAAATATATAATGTAATATATTATAAACAATAATATATAATAAAGTACTTTTATCTCGTGCTTGCTTCTCTCTTGTAGCCTGAAATAGAAGTGTCTCGTATCAATGACTCTGCTAAAATGCTCGCAGTCTACTTCTCTGGAACTCTACTCTCGAACTGACTGATGGAATCGTCTTCCGTGTTCAACCGAAACTGCTCCTAAAAGTTCAGGTGCGAGTACAGGAGATGCATTTTAAGAGACATGTTACACCGCATGGCCTTGTACGCTGACAACAATTCTTCGGCATGAGCGACATAAGCTCATTTTCCACTGCTGAAGTCGAGATCCAAAAAGTTGAGATTTACTGCTAGGTAACTCCAAATTCCGGACGAGATCATGTAATTCTGATTGAGTTAAGAGGTGATGTTATCGATGAACTAAATCAGTTACATACTCTTCATCGTCGGTGGCCGTTAATGATCCGGGCTCAGGCTGAAAGCCTTCCAAATCCGTTCTAACTGTAGAGTTTTGGGGGCACAGGGTTTGGCAAAGATTCGTTGTGAGGTACTGATCATACAGCTGAACGGATACTGTATTAGGATACTGAATTTAGTGCTTACTTTTGCTAGAGAATCCGACGGTGGAAGTCATACAAAAGTAACAATGTGTGAGATGAAAGCGAGGTTCGTGCAAAATCATGGACACAGCAAATGACATAGATTTTAAGCCAATTCCTCAAACTACCTGTAGCAAGTAGTACAACAAAACTTTGGTGCTCAGACCTTGTCCTGATCACCAACTTGGCAATCAAAGTAGTATTTATAAGCAGTTTTAAGAAGTGGAGGAAGGTGTTTTCTTTGCGCTTTCAAAGTCAATTCACCACAAACATAGCAGAAGCAATCGGGATAATTTTTACACTCGCGCGGCGTAATTAAATAGTAAATCAATACTCGGTATTACTCACAACTGACACACGCGTCATGATATAATTCACTTTGAAAAGCCGGAGCAAAATTATTTGGCCGTTCTACACAATTTAAACTACTTGGAAACACATAATCCCCGCGAAGAATACAGAACAGTTGACTACGATCGCGCAAGAAGTACTAACGGAAGATAACGATAAACAGATCGCGACCATAGTGCAACAGAACAAGTTTAAACTTGTACAGGCATGAAAATTCCTGGGCAAACCACAAAGCGACCGAGAGTTAGGCGAGCACCACCGCGAGGACTTTGGGTCCTTTCCGTCCTCACCCTCTTTTACACAAAATTGGTGCTATATATTTTTATTATCAATTAATCAGCCAATCAATAAAAAAACCTTTATTTACAAATTTATTTACTACATTTATTTATAATAACAAAGATTACAAAAAAGAAGACAAGAGAAAAATCAGAAAACCCATATTTATTCCTACTTTTCTCCTCAATAATTCTATTTATTGTTCCTATACCTTTTATTTCTCCTCCGAAGCACACTCGCCCGGTGTTGACTTTGCGACTCCAATTACATTTTCTGCCAACCTCTTTTGTTTTCATCACTCCAATGAATTTATGGCCATTCACCCAATGTTTCTACCTTTTCTCATCTCTTCCCTTTATCCTGCATAACCTTTCTGTCTCTAATATCTGTTTCCATTTCCTCACTCCCACATCTACATCGCATAAGCATTCATTTTTCCTTGCTCATATCTCATATCATATACTCTGGCATTTTTTCCCATTCAGTGTACTTTCATTCTTTCTAATCTTTCTGACAGCTCAATATCACTAATTCATCTTTATGTACAACTTTGTCCACATTACACATTTTATCTAACCATATTTCATAGACCATCCTATTCTTTCATACACTTTTTTCCTCTCTTTTGTCCATTCATTCAAACATGTACCCTTTCTTTCATCCTCCAGACTTTTCAAGAATACCATTTTCATCAAACTCTTCTTCTCATCCACGATAACCTTTCTCTCATACTTTACTAACTTCTTTATTCCAACATTTATCCTTCCCACATTCTTGCAAAACTATCTCACCTCGTGTTGACTTTATTCACTACAGTTATTCTCCTCGATACTTTACTTATCCATTCTTCGTCAGTCCGTATTTGGAGACTGAAAGATATCAACAAAATGAAATCTTCACAAGAAGACTAAGACAAGGTCATCATTGTGTAACAAGCATACTAATGGGGACTCCTAGCGATAGTCACAAATGTCGCAAGCAAATGTCTTATTATTTGGCAGGAGTAGCTATGAGTCTTTGTGTTGCCCAGAGGTTTTACTAATTATCAGTAAGTTTATTTTTTGCGATCAGCCGAAATAAACTTACATCTAATTAGTAAAACAGCATTAACGATTTAACGAAACATCTCTATTGCTCCTCAAAATACAAAGAAAGAAATACAAAATTAAATATTAATTTATGACATGTCAAATCAAACAGTAGCACATTAATGACGACTAGCGAATAATAAATCAAATAAAAAATCAATACGACATGTTATATACAAGTGGTACACATGATATAATAATAAAGCAATAACTAGGCGGGAACCATGTAAAAGCGGAGTATACTACTCTCGGGAGTGGGTCTATATTAGCATAATGATTCGGACAATGCTGATTCGGGGAGACCACTATAGTTCACTCAACACTCCGATCGAATAAAGGTGTTAGATCACTGCGCGCCTTTGACTAACCTGGTCCGTTCCAATTGTTAGCCACATACACTTTAGTGGTATACAAAAATAGGTAAGGCAAAAAAGAAACAAGGCTATTATAGATACATGCAATAAAACAGTGTAAAATATATGAAAGCGCTCACCAGACGCTTACTTACTTATATCGCTGGCTGTCACTGCTGCTTACACCTCGGCTTGGCTGATCGTCGGCTGCTACTGTTGGAGCCTTGAGTTCATGAAATGAACTAAAATATTTTATACAAAACGGCTGTATTTATAGGCGTGAGCCACTACACAACTTTTGTTCTGATCTACGGGTCTCTATGTAGTCACTCACTTATTAATTATTCCGTGCTAGGGTCTTTCACACATTTCAGTTAAGCAACAGCAGTATTCACATAACAACGACCCAATACTTGTATATCACTTGCTGCTTTCCACAGAAATTGTTGCTGCTCTCCTAAACATTTTCTATTCACGGATGGACGACAACGCTCCATGCGTTCCCTACCACACACATTACATTTGCTAATGTTTGTACACGTAAGCCAGCAGCGAACTATAACTATATCCATCTCTCTGCGGTTATTACTGTGTCTTTATTTACTCCGTAATACGTAAGCGCCTTCATACATTTTAATTGTATTTATGTCTTATCTTATTAATTGGCGTTTCCCCAGTGCCATGGTCGTAATTTGTTTATTAAATTCTATTTAATTTAATTTCACGTAACATGATATCTTACAAAGCTAATAGATGACCGATTGCTGAGACTTGAAGTTCGTCGAGATCGTACAAAATACGCTCGTGCTCCTCAAAACGTTATTCCTGGAGATCGACATTTTCAAAAAAGTGACCAAAGAGTGATAGACTGATTTCATGAAATTAATTTACCCAGGATGATGTATGCACAGGAACATCAGCGCTGGCAGTTGCGTTACTGGGAACGAGTGATGTTATCAGGGACCTGGGAATTTACGAGTTGGCGTATTCTTAATTCTTGGGCAGGCAATATCAAAAGATTAAGCCTAGCGTGCGAGTCTAAAGTGACTCAAGAGCGGCCGTACGCAGCGGCAAACAGGAGAGCTGTGGCATATTCTTGCCTAGACAAATTTGAAAGTTCAAGACAGTCTAACATACGAAACACGCCAAACAGTTTCAGTTTAAATTTTTTCCAAAAGTGACCCAAAAGCGGCCGCGGCGGCGTTGTAATCAAATATAGGGTGATCCATGAGTTGACAAATGCGTGCGTAGGTAAATTTGGAAATTCAAGACAGTTAGAAATTTGCCAAATTTCCCTGTTAGAAATTTTCCAAAAGTGCGTCAAGAGCGGCTACAGGCCTCGTCAAAGCGGACACTGGAGCTGTCGGAGACCTAACCTTACTAGCGAGCGGGGGATTTATGGTTTGGCGAATTCGTGTATAGGCAAATTCAAAAATTCACCGTAAAGTTCCAATTGAAAAGACTGTTAGAAATTTGTCAAAAGTGAGCCAAGAGCAGCCGCAAGCTGTTTCAAAGCGGGCAGCCGGCGCCGTAGGCTAATATGGATACTGGGAGATTTATAGGTAGGCGATTTATAGGGTAGATTAGTGTTGAAATAGACTAATATTGAAAAAGATCTATTAAGAACCACAGAAATCTGAATTGTTAACGCTAATTTTTTTGATCAGTTTAGTTTGATTTTTTTTTATAATACGCCTCCCTTTTGAAAGTAAATTCCGACAATAATATATTATTAAAAAAAAATATTTAGGCTGTACGTTTCAACTTGTTCTACCACTTCCCTTTGCTCTCATTATAATGAAACGTTTCATCAACATTAATTCTTTATATAGAAATTCATTCATTGAGAAAGGCAATTCATTTAGTAATCACAAGAATGAACATCGTCCTTAATTAAGACATACATTATTGCATAGAATATGGTTGTGACGTTATCAGCGACACTGCATTAGTTGCAGTAAAAGTCCTTTTAACATACGAAGGAGAGAAAAGAGGGTTGAATTTTATCCTTTCTTTTTCATTTTTGCGGGGGTTGAATTCGAGGGAGAAGTTTCAATTCATCACCAGATATCGGCTGTCAAAAGGTCCTTTTAACGATCAAGTGGTCATCTTTGAGAGGGCGGATAATTACGATCAACCAGTTGATTTCTACATAGTCTTCTATAACATGTTCCTATACTAAAGAATTTTGTAATATTCAGAATATTTAGTGATACAGGTTATCAGTAAAAGCTGAAGATCATAGGTTTCTTTTGGATGATAATAATTGATTGATAGCATATTCACCGTGTGTTCTAAATTTGATGAATCACATTAAACTTATGTTGTTTTCAATTGATCGCCCTGTCTATTTTGGTCAGGTTTTATGAATTTTTTTATTGTAAATTGCAATGTTGGCAAATTATTGCCATAAGTAAGTTTTTTGTAGTTACAATCTTTCAATGCACGCTTCTTAGACACCCTGTACATTATATCAGTTTTTACTGCTATCGTACATAGTTTTCTTCTAAACACTTCACGGTTTTTCTCGTGAGAGTATCCGTTTATGAATTTTAAGATTAATCTTACTTGCCATGTAGTCTGAACAATTGATTTGCTTGTCTCTCAAATGCGTTCTTGTCTGAACTATGAGATTTTCCTTTCATGTGGTATTGTAACCACTCTCGAACATTCAAAAGGTTGTCTCGTGAATGTACTCGTTTACAAGATAGCCGTACATACAGTCTTGTAATCGCAATCTTAACAATCAAACGGCTTCTCGCTCAAATGAGTTCCTCTCGAAACTATAAGATTACACTTTTGTGCGGTCTGGAAACCACCCTCCAAACATTTGCACTAATTTTCTGACCAGGGTATTCGCTTGTATACTATATGAATACCCTTACATGCAATCTTGTAATCACAATCTAAAAATCGAATTACTTCTCAACCGACTGAAGTCGGTTCTGAAGTACAAAATAAGCCTTTCCTTTAATCTTATAACCACACTCCGAACATTTATACTTTTTTTCTCGTGAGAGAATTCGTTTTTGAACTATAAGAGGTAACTATATTTTCAAGTCGTGTAACATTAGTCCGAAACACCTTTTCTCCCATACAAATTTTTCATATACAATATATACTGTAAGAATAGTATTCGCAATTTGTTAGTATAACATCAAATATTTAATAATTATCAAAATTTATTTTGTTGCCTTTTAAAGTGTTCATTTGTAGCATATGCCAATGATTAATCGATTAAGAATATGCCACTTTTTGTAACCATTTTCCGGAATAGCCTTTCGTTTCTGGAAAGAATCAAGGAAAGATTCAGAATTGTAATGATCATAAAGAAGAGGAAAATACAATTCTATGTACTTCGTTCTGTACCCCATTTAATAAAGAAAACCACAGATATTCAAACTGGATCAAGTACGAAGGTGTCCAAAGACATCTATTATTTTCTATAGTTCAAGATTTGATCTTCAAAAATATATAATTAAATTTATTATCAAGAGATATTTAGAAAAACAAATTACCGATACGTCCGTACGTTGATATTCTACCCAAAACATATACTTCATATTATTATATTCAAAATCAATTCGTATTATAATAAATGTGTATTTACATGAGCTATCGACAACAACTTCATGTTTATTTTTGATATAATTAATAATGTGACATATCTTATTAGCAAGCGAAGTTGAGGCATATTCGTCGAGGTCAGCTGCGATGACTTAAATATGTAGTATCGTAATTGTATCCTTTGTTATTATTGAGTTTATTATAAAGACAGATCATCTGTTACAATCTTTATAGTAAACTTAACAGATTTATCCAGTTAGCATTAAATTGTGCGTTTCATTCAACCACGTTGTTCTAGCGATAGATCCACCGAAATAGCTAGACTACCCTGTAATTTCAAAACCGCAAAAAAGTAAGTTTATTATTAACCACTCTTTTGTACTGGGCAAAAGAAATGGGCCCAGTTTAATCAAGAATAATTCCGTTTTCGAACAAAAAATTTCATTATATGTTATATTTATATTTGAATTAGCTATTTGCAAAGATTTTATTTAATTCGAGTCGATTTCGATTTCAAATTCGAGTCGGCGCCGATGTGCAACTTAAATTTTCATAAAAATGGAGATTAATCTAGTCACCATTCTGTTTGTTTTTTTATTCCGAGATGATCTGACATCCACAATATTACATTTTACCTGACTCAAATGGTCAGATTTTGGACCTATAAAGACCTGTCAATAACGTACCGGTCGCCATTTTGTTTTTAGTTTAGATCGGGTTAGCATAAGGTGCTAATAAGTTACGTGTACTCTAATCCATTCAACTCAATGCTTTAATTATAGCAGAAATTTATGGCGAAAAATTGAACGCATATTCTTCATCAACCAGAAGCTCCATGAAGCTCCGTTCTTGAACCTCCGTATTCACGTGATATGTGTTCGCCCGACTTTTTATTCATCCCAAAACTATAATTACCATTATGTCGGCAGGGGTTTTCTTCAATTGGATTAGTAAAACAAAATTCGCTGAAGAAACTAAAGGCTATTCCGGAAAATGCTTACAAAAAGTGGCATATGGTTAATCGATTAATCGTTGGCATATGCTTCAAATGGACCCTTTAAAAGGCGACGGAGTGTGGTTGCAAGATTAAACGAAAGGATTATTTCGTAGTTAGAAAAGAATTCATTCGGTTGAGACCAATTCGATTTTTACATTGTGATTATTACATGATTGCATGTAAGGGTATTTTTATAGTATACCAGCGAATATCCTGGTGAGAAAATCAGTGCAAATTTTTGGAGGGTGGTTTCCAGACCGCACAAAAGTGTAATCTTATAGTTTCGAGAGGAACTCATTTGAGGGAGAAGCCGTTTGATTGTTCAGATTGCGATTACAAGACTGTACGTACGGTTATCTTCTAAACGAATACATCCACGAGAAAACCTTTTGAATATTTGGGAGTGGAATTTTGTATGCAAATATAATATCTTCTATTTTACCAGTGGCGTACCGAAATACGTTCTTTCCCAATAAGAAATACAATTTCGTACAATGGTATAGTTCACAAAACAACTCCACCAGGTTGAGAAGTCGTACAACTAACTGTTCAGAATAAAATTGTACAAACGGATAATCTCATAGCTCAGAAAATAACTCATTGAGACAGAAGACGTTCGAGTGTTCAGAATGTGATTACAAGATCACAAACGAGTACACTTAGGAGAGCAATGTTCAGAGTGGGATTATAAGACTGTACGAATTGATAATCTAGTAGTTCACAAAATAAGAAGCCGAGAAGCCGTTTAATTGTTCAGTATGTGCTTACAGAATGTAATACACTATGGGCAGAAAGCATGAATATTTACAGTTTATTTACAAGAAAGCATTATCTCATAGTTCACAAAATAACTCGACCGAGAAAGAAAATGTACAACTGTTTAGAATGTGATTAGAGGCTGCATCTAAGAGTAATTTTATAGTTTACAAACCAATTTACTCATGAGAGGAACAGCATGGATGTTCAACGTGCGTTTACAAAATTGTATGAATGGATAATAGCATAATTTACATAAGAACTCTATCGGGGTAGAAGCCGATCGAATGTCCAGATTGTGATTTACAGATTGCACATAACATTAATCTTATAGTTCACAAACCAATGCCCTTAAGAGCTTAGATATTTGGAGCTTAGATATTTGGAGTGTGATTCCAAGATGATACGAATGGATACTCTCATGGTTCTCAAAAGAACTCATTGGTGTAGGAACTGTTAGACGTTTCAGATTTTGATTACAAAACTGCACGTAAAAGTAATCTTATAGTTTACAAACGAATACTCAGGAGAGAAACTGCATGAATACTCAGAGTGTGATTACAAAACTGTACGAGTTTCATAACTCACAAAAGAACTCTATCAGGAGAGAAGAAACTCGAATGTACAGAACCTTATTATAAACTGCACCTAATAATAACTTTTAATTCACAAATCCATTCAGGAGAGAAGCAGAATGGATGTTCAGGATGTGATTACAAGACATTGAATGGATACTGTTATAGGTTACAAGAGAACTCTTAAGTGCTCAGAATGTGATTATAGATTACACATAAGCGTAATTTTATAGTTCACAAACGATTGCACTCAGGAGGGAAAAGGCCTCTGGATGTTCAGAGTGTGATTACAAGGTGATACGGATGAATAATGTCACGGTTCACACAATAACTCATCGGGAGAGAAGTGATCCTAATCTTCAGAATGTGATTACAAGAATGCACGTAAAAATTCTTATAGATCATGTATGTTTAGAGTATGACGTTGTGGATAATCTTATCATTCAAAAAAGAATTATATCGGAAGAGAAGCTATTGGACTGACTGTACAGAATGTGATAACAGAGTGCATCACCGACTAATACACTCTGGAGAAAAACAGGATATAATTTCATACTTTGTTTACAAGACTAAACGAATGTATAATCTCATAATTCACAAAAGAAGTCTAGCGGGCGAGAAACCGTGTGACTGTTCAAAATATGATTACAGACAGCACCTAAGATAAGATAAGAGTAATCTTATAGTTCATAAATGAATACACTCAGGAGAAAAACAACATGAATGTCAGAGTGTGATTACGAGACTATACGAATTGATAATGACAGTTCACAAAAGAGCTCTAACGGAATATAAACCGTTGGAATGTTCAGATTGTGATTACAAGACTGAATGCAATGGAATCGAATTATCGGTTTTATATCGAAGAACCTGTTTTCTGGAGCCGAATATATTCAATAAAAAAAACACATGTAAATGTTTGGTGTATGATTACAAGACTACATAAAAAACAAGCCGCTACAAATTTTAGATTATTTAATTTATATAATTTTATATTTCATAAAAGAACTATCGGAGAAGCCATTCGACTTCAGAGTGTGATTGTTTAGTTACGAATGCACGCAGAAGAGAATCAGCTTGGATGTTCAGATTGGGATGATAAGATTGTGCGAATGGATAACCTCATAGTTTACAAAGTAACTTTATCGGGAGAAATACCGTTAGATATTTCAGAATATAGTAGTAGATTTCACGTAATAGTAATGTTAAGGTCACAAACGAATGCTCTGAGGAGAAAAAGAGAAGGGATGTTCTACGGGGGATTGAAACATTGTATAATAGGATACTCTCATTCTTAAAAAAAATAAACATCAATTGCGAGAGAAGCCCCTTTAGTGTCCAGATTGTGTTTTTAATTTTGCGATAGAGGTGACTTATATATTCGAATACACGTGAGAGAAGCCGATAATTTGTTCACCTTTATTGTTTAATTAGTTTAAAACAAATCTAATGAGAATAAAATTAGATAAGGAATAAAAAAAAATTAATTAGCAATAATATTATTCGATATAATAAAATATAGGTATATCAATTTGGAAATTTCTAAATAATAGTATAATACATAAAAACATTTATGGAATATTGCTAAAGTTTTAAGTAAGTCAATGTGGAGTTTCAGGATGAAAATCCCATACGCTTGCTGACTTTTCGTCAAAAAGTTGAAAGTATACATTCATACATATCTACATAGGAAGAAAAGGTCTGACACAAACTTGCATATTCCATTAAGAATAACATGAAAACTGAATTTTCTATATCAAAACGCAAATATATAAATAAATTTCTAAACGTATATATAAATACATGGGAATATACTGATTATTTCGTGGAAAATGATTTAGGAAAATACCACTTCTACCTTTCTCTCTGTTTTAGCTTATACCAGTTAAAAGAAATAAATGCTTTACGTCTGATGGAGTATAACATTTCTATAACACATTGCTTGCTTAACCTGGCTTTCATTATTTCTAATATTTATAACTCATTAGTGTTTCTAATTCGCGCTCGTGGTTTTTGACTGACATTTTTCTGTTTGATTCTAATTATAATGCAAAAGAAATTTAGGACGCCTTCTTTCCAGTTAAAAAAAATTTAAAATATAAATGTTGCGAACCAATATATTAAAAATTTTGATATATGATCTTCGGAGTAATTGACGACGTCTGAGGAAAAGTGAGGAGCGCGCTGATGTTGAAAACTTCTCTTCTTCTTCTTCTTCCTTTTTGTAAGGCATCTGCCTTGTTCTCTAACTTCTTAGAGTTGTAGCTGGGATGCT
>WYDF02253986.1:3430-20207 GCA_009867245.2 Adranes taylori
AATTCATAATATAACAGCATTCAAAATATTATTACATTGAATTAACAATATTACATATAGTAAAAATCATTGAACAAACCGATCTTAAGGCCGCGATAAACGCTCTCTGAGCAAACGGCAGATCTGAACATTTTATTGTGAATTGTGATTTTGAAAAACGCGAAATGCTCGCAGAAGATACTAAAACCAACAATTCAAAATTGCATCTGTTACGCTGTGCGAGTCTTTTATATAGAATTCTTAGCTTATCTAAACTCTTTATGTATTGAAACTAGTGGTGGATACTTTACATGACTAAGAGCTCAAAAATATCAACGATTTTTCGAAGTACATAAGAAAGTTCGTTAAGGATAATAAAAAGAATCCGTTGGAAATTGCCATTTATGTAAAAATACGTAATATAAAAAATTGTCTTCGGAGCGAAAGAATGTGTAGAACTTTATGTAAACCAAACATCTGCCTATCTGTCTGAGTTAGGACTTGGAAACTTTCAACTAACGCACGTCCAGCATGATTGTTGGGTAATCGTTAGCATCGGTTATCTATATAGCCTACAATCAATTAAGAAAATGGGATTCAATCATCACTGTGTCATAGACGCAGTTTACAACACTCGTATCAGTTAACAACGACAACTTGGAAGAAAATGGCAGCAAACTCCTGGATGGTCAACACCAACGTACCTAAAGTCAGTTGACTGGAACAGCGACACATAATTGAACTGACTGATATGGGAATCGTAACAATCGAGGATGGAATTTGTCCTCAGGACCAATTAAATATTCCTGTAGTCAATTCAAAATTCAATTTGACATAATGTGAAGACATATGGGTGATCGTTAACCATCGTAGGATCTTCATTGGCTTTTTGGTTGGAGGAATGCTTATCATAAAATGTTGGACTATACTGCAAAGGAAGTGATCTGACGCTGCAGTATATTTAAGTTAGGACATGAAAATATTAGATATATTTTATTTTCTTAATGGTTCATTAATTTTTCTTTAATTTCATTTAGGTATATATTATTTCCTGAATTAAATAAGAAAATCAGATAAAAACGAAGCAAATCATAACTATGCATATTTTACACAGGTAATACGATTATTGTTAATAAATCGAAATATTATTTTAAAACATTAAGAAGCAATTGCCGAGAAGGCGTGCTTATTTCAATGTCATTCTATAATCTGTTTAAACATGTATGAATACTTTTATTGCAATTAATACACTGTATTAGATTGATTGAATGTAAACAAACTTTGTGTACATAAAACGTACACGTAATTCGTACAGACTCATTGAACTAAAATGAGGAATTATAATAACCTTAGATATAGTATAAAAAAGACTGATTAGATGTAATAAACGAGAACTTGTCGTATAAAGTACAATCGTATATCCACCTTCATATACGCGATTATGACACATTATTGCCGTCGTGGAACTTCCAGGTGTCCTGTATTCTGATAAAACGCAGATTCGCGAATGAAGATAAAAAGGATAAGAGTAATAAAATTTTAATAGGTGCACTAAACACATATGTTAAAGTGACATGAATGGTAAGTTCGTCACTACATTACATCACCACCACGTTTATATTTAAAATGCTTATCTCTTTGGGCGCGAAAATTTATTCGCAGCAATAACAAACTCCAAACGTGTGAGGGTGCATCTACTGTTTGAATTCAGTATCGTATCTTTCAGAAAGAATGATAGTGTGTAAATAACTGTATAAATGGACCGTTCATCATTGTTATTCGAACTTGATCTAATGTTAGAATTCTGTGCGTCATGCTACACAAAGTAGAGTGCAGTAGTCTAAAAGTAGAGTGGAGTAGTTACGTACGTCATTTTGTGAATAACTATGAACATTGCTGGACTCATCCTTTTTTAGCATTTCTAGCATTTGTTAGAGATTCATCTTCTTCATACTTGACTCCATGAGAGAGGTTATGAATTGTCTAAAATTTAAATAATTTACTTTGGCTATGTTGATAGTATTTCAATAATTTCTTTAAAAATTAAATTTTATACGTACTATATTGATAATATTTGGGGTTATTAATTAGAACATATTTCTAAAATTTCTTAGTTGAGCAATTTATTAGATTTACATATTTCTGTTTTGAAAATAAAATATTTTGAATTATTGAACTGTAGAGGAATTGTCAAAGTAATTATTTTAAAACAGCCTAGTTCTGTCCTCATTCTTTTCGGTTATAGAATTCATTGTTTGCTTTCAACATGGTGGCGAGTAGATGTAAAATGAAAAGCTCCCATTAAAAGAAAGTTATTTAACATTTTAATAGTTTTAAATTTCAGTCGTAATATTAACTTCATACGTAATATAAAAAATTTCCAAAACTACTTAGTGATGATATAATATTGTGCAATATGTGCTCAGGTAATCTGATTTGCTGTTCTTATAATTATATTTTTTTAAATCTATTTATTTAGTTTCTAAAGATGAGGTAATGTCCAGCATGAATGTGCGGCTCCTCGTAGCTGGGGGTCCTTGGAAGTTATTCAATAAATGGAGTTTTGGAACACTTTATTTTAATTTAATTGAAACTTAAATTTCCTATTACCCACTGTTTTTTTCTATTAGAGTTGCGTCTCTTTCATTCATTTCTTTTTGACTACTTTCTTGTTCAACGTTGAAACCGACACGTTTCTTCGAGCATCAGTGTGTATGTATGATTATCTTCTTTCTTTCTTTCTTATTTATAACGTCGGCCTATTTCCATCCCTAGGACCAATCACCGATGTGATCAACCATAACTTTATTCCATAGGTTCGAGCGATAGAGAAATAAAGACCTTCTGCCTTGACAGCTCAATCACTATACACGTGTTTTTTCTTTATAATACTTTTTTTTATATGAAATGAGGATAAGAATCCCTAATAATGATCTAGAACAGAGGTAGTTAGTGCTAACCCAGGATACCCAGGAACAATCTTCTCGATCCGGGGCCTCAGCGAACCCTTACACAAACCAGAAAGAGGCCTCACGTGTTAGTAATATATTTAAATAGAAAGAGAAAGCACAAAGGAAAAATGGAAGACTGATTTCAAAATCACAATTTCATTTTGCATTTCCTAAGGAACCTCATAATGGAGCGACAGATGCATTGGTTAGAATTGATTAATATCTGATTTATAGAAAAAGGGGAAGGAACTTTTTCTTTGTATAACTCGGCTTCCAAACATGTACTTGCAACTTTAAATCGCGGAGAGCCAAAGACCAAGTGCTCCAACGGGCCAATGCTGCCGCACTCGCAATAAGGACTATCCGCTATATTTACTCTGAATTTATGTTCAGGATACTGGGCTTGCCCCAACATGAGTCTACATAATATAGAAACCGTACATTTATCACTAATATCATGTTTATTTTTGTTTATTTTCGGACAGATGTCATGAAACCTCCTTCCCTTCTCCAATGTATGATTATATTAATTTCTTTTAAATACAACACACGTGGAAGTTTTTTCCATTTATACAAGGGCCACTGACGTTACACCTTCAAGGATTAAAGTGGTATGTATTTAAAAATTTTATTTACATTCACTATAACTTGTTCTGTAGTATCTTTAACCGATAGAATATTCGATTCATCTGCTTTTTAAATAGTTCATATTTTTTTTTATATTGTAGTTAGATTGTCACGTATTTTTTAGGTACGTGAGCATGTGGTGAGGTTAGACAGAACGTAACGTTATAACCGTCGCAGATCTCACGACATATCTAAACCACGGCTTCGATCACTAACGCGAATGCTCGCCATCGAACACTATGTGTGCTGTTGGTTACCTAAATTTGTCAGATTCCTGCGCTTTTACAGCTTTCTATAGTAAATTCAGCGCTAGATGGCGCTACGTGGGTGTTTTAGATAATATTGCGTACATACACGTAGTGATCGTTCGTTCATGTTGATAAGTAATATGTACATACAGGGTCGTTGATAAATAAATAATTTTTAAAGCTAGTATGCATTGAATTTGACAGCTGTCATTTTAAAAACCACTATGGCGGTATTGGACGTGGAATATATTATAACTCTTATAATTTTAAGGCGACAGAACATTTTCGCTTGGCGGGAAATTTGATTTTTTTAATTTTTAACATTTGAATTTTGGGCTAGGAGCGTTATGACCTTAACTCATCTCGTTCTTCATGTATTCATGTATAGCCCGCACTGAATATTGGTTTTTTGGCCCGCACTGAATATTGGTAAGAGTGCTGAGATGCTACAGGGATGTCCAAAAATGTACAAGGATGTCCAAAAATGTTCAGGGATGTTCAAAAATTTTAATTAAAAATCTATTGAAAATACTTAAATGTGGTTAGCAGCAAAATCAATATGGCGAGTTAGGGGAAAGTATTGATTTGAATTTTGGGCTGGAAAGATCATGGCCTTGACTCAACTCGTTCTAAACGTACTCTTCTTCTTCACACTGTCTTGTGTGGGGTCTAGCATAAATAGTTTGGTGGTTTAGCAGCTATCATTTGAAAATCCAAATTGGCGGCGTCAGTGCACTTCCCGTTGTCATTCATGTTTGAGGTTATGTAATGCGATTTATTTGAAAGGTAAAGAAAGGTACTTCTCAAATAGATCGATTGTGTTGGCCGGCATTTTATTGAGTCCGAAGATGTTGATCTCTTTAAAATTTTGGTCCCGCCTATTGCTGCAGCGCTGTCTAAAAATTCTCCTTCTTTGTCGATTAGCATAGAAACGAAGCCGGAATCATTCGAGTGTTTAATGTTTTCGTCTGCGGTAGGATTAATGTTTTCAGCAACAGCATCATTATTTATGTTGTACTCACGGTCATTAGCGTTTTCGTCAAAGTTTTCTTGGTTTACGATAGCATTATGTTACTACCAACTGATGTTTTTCCAATAATGGTTTCACAACATTTTCATACATCTCTCAGACATTATTTGAAAATATCTGGGAGATGTTGACCGCCTTCATCGATGCACTCTTCCACTCTGTCTTTGAAGTTCTCCCACACTCTTTCCAATGTTTGCTGATTAATCAGTTTGATCTTACGACGAATCGCATCTGTAAGTTCTTCTAATGTACAGGATTTGTACACATAAATGCGAGATTTTAAGTAATGCCAGAGGAAGAAATCACACATTCTGAGGTCTGGAGAACGCGGAGATCAAGGCACCGGTAAATGAGACGAGTGGGGGAGGTACGCCGAAACAAGTCCATGGATATTCTTGCAGTATGGACTGTTGTTGGAACCAAATTTCATTCATGTTTTGTCTCCTCCTACGCAACTCTCTTAGGAAAAAGTTTTCGATTCTTTCAGTGTACCGTTCAGAATTTACTCTCACTGTACGTTCACCATCCTCGAAAAGATAAGGACCGATGTCGCAGCGGCGCGACATCGCACACCATACTGTGGCTCGTGATGAGTACAGCGGGCGTTCGTGGAGCCGACTGGGATTAGTTTCTGCCCAGTACCGACAGTTTTGCTTATTAACTTCCCCGCTGAAATGAAAGTGGGCCTCATCTGATATGAAAATTAGGACATCGTTGTTTCCTTCCAACAGTTGCAGCATCTGTACAGTGAACTCTTCGCGCTTTGTAGCGTCCGCTTCATTCGATTTCTGCACGAACATGATTTTGTATGGGTGATATTTCAAATAAAAAAATATGTTAAGCGATTCACGCCCTATACGCAAAGCACCCGAGTGCCTTCGAGCAGATCGATGTGGACTCCGTAATAGCGCTGCTCTTACCAGTTCCATATTTTCTGGCGTCCTTACCGTCCGAGCAGACCCAGGTGGTTTTCTTTTCATCAACGATCCTGTTGTTCTTAAGTTGTCAACCCATCTCAAAATCTTTTTTCGGTTCGGGACCTCACGGTGACACCCAATATTGAAAAGACGCTGTGGTGCCGTCACTGACGCACTGGTTGTCACAAAACTATCGTACGCAAACACGCGGTATTGTATCGTCCACTGCTCCATTGCGACTGAAATTGCATAACTTCACGTGCCCACGGCTGTCAATGCTGTCCGCCTCCAACCTGTCATTGGCCTAGTACAGTTCCAACCAAAAACGCCCTGTTCCTCATGGTCACCTTGTATGTGCATGTATCTACGCGTGTTTTGTTTATGACTACTATAGTGGCTGTATGACTAATAATGGTTGCATTGTTGTGTGAGAAAGTCATATAACAATATTTTCTCATATAATAATGCAAGCATTATTAATCATACAGCCACTATAATTGTCATAATCATAACAAGCGCGTAGATATATGTACATACATAAATAATACACTAAAACATAGCAATCGAATTAGAAAATTAATTATATTAATAAAAATTTTAGAACCCTGAAGATGGTAGTAAATTACTATCGAAACGTAGCTCGTTTGTAGGAATAAAAAAAAAGAATTCAGCCAAACTCTCAGAACCTTTAAATTTTCATTATTTAAACAAAGAGCTCAGTAAAAAATAATGTTTTATTAAAACAGGAAATTCTTTTTGATCAATTTTTAATAAAAAATTGACAAGTTGTTGACTTTGACCGACTCTCAAAAGTAAACTAACTGACAAATTTGCACAAAATTTTGACAGTAGGTTACTGAAAGATGTTTGAAGTTAGCTGTATAGTCATCATCCCAGCAGCCGTACCAGCTTTTGAAAAGTCACTCTTCCGTCAAACAGCCCTCGTGTAATTGCTTACACAGTTGGCATCTTCTTTTTTGTTTACTGCTGTTATTAATTTTTTTTTAGTGAACTATAAGTTGTTAATAATAAGTGTTACAATGTAACTAATACATTTCTTAAAATCGAAATCCATATTTAATAAGCAAAAAATTTGTTCTTTTCATAATCATCCTGTGTACAAGTTGTGTTGTTGTGGTACGTGTGTGGCACATGGTTTATCTATCTAATTTAAATTTAGACATGGGACAACGTATGTGGGTCAGGATACTGGATTTGTTTAGGCAGCACGTAAATATCTGTCGTTTTGAAGACGAATTATGTTTGTGACTCGAAAGTATAGCGACAGAAATGATATAGATTTAATTAAAACACTTTTCGAAACTACTCTGTTGTTATAAATTAGATAAAACTTTGTAATTATCATTTTATGTCTAGTAATTCAATTTGGATTGTTCCATATTCGTTTTGCTACAAATTAGTGTGCTATAATTCTCTAAGGTTAGGTAATAGGGGCTTAAGTCAAAAATTACTGTTTTCCAGAAATAGAATTTTAATTTTTTTTAAGTTACTGTAAATCTGTTTATTACTGTTTATTAAGTGACAAGTTTCAACTGGCTTTGAGTCCCAATATTAGTTATTACAAAAAAGCCATATTTTCCTATATTTGATTGATTTAAGTCTTTAGGATCAACTAATAAGTAGGTACCTGTATTAAAGTGGTTTTAAATAAAGAACTTATGTCAAACAAAGCAACTTTTCTTAGAGTACAAAGCAAATAATGTACCAACTTAATCATTTCTGATTTTTTAGTATTCTCCTTTTTCCTCTGCTTCCTCTTCTAGATCCGGATCATTATCAATAGCGTTAGGAGCTGTTCGTAAACTTTGATAAAACTCGTGAAGCACAAGTGGCAGTAGAGATAACAGCGAGTCACGCTTCTTCTCTTTTGATATGAGAAGTAAACCTTTATTATACAGTGTCAACTGCAAAATCTTTCAAGTTGTGTCTTCTTCCCCTCCTTAGAGAGCTTATATCATGGAAACCTCCAGAATTACAAAGAGAATTTTTCTAACGCACTAGACCATCATTTTCATACTGTAGCCATTGCACACTGTGGCAAGAAAATTGTTCTCCGGATCCATTTTTCTTTCGGCATATCAGCACTAATTTTAGTAGACCAGAATAATCAAGAAATTCGTTTTGTTGCATTTCATGGACGTTAAATTGCTTTTTCTTGCCCATTGTCCTGACTAACTGATACCAAACGTGGGGATTGTAAATGGGAAATTCCAATTTTTTTCTTCCGTTTTCCTATCATGGAATGATCTACATCACATTCCATATGTGTATGACCAGATGTTAGGAACTTGTGGTTTATTGTTAAATTCGGATTTTCATTTTGAGCCTTTATAAACATGGCAGCGACGTGACTATTCATATTTTGCCCATCGCACGTATCTCAGTAGAATGTTACGTTATTGACGTTATCAGGCAAATTTTTGAGGTGACGGTACAAGCAGGAAGCAATTTCATTTCCTCTAGCACCCAAAGCTTCGTGCCACATATAGTATGTTGATTCTCCAGTACCGTTGACATGAATGCTCAAATTATAAGTCCATAGCTGTCTTTTATAAAATACTACTGAAGAGGTAACAAAAGGTGTTGCAGACACTGCTAGAGATCGAAACTATAGCACTTCTTTTGGAGGTTCATTCTAGCTTCCTTTTTGCTTCATATGCGTCATTAGCTTGTTCCTGCTGCAATTGGAGTTCACTTTCTGCACGAAATTTTTCTTCATTATTGCCTGATTTTGAAGCAACTTGTATCTTCATATTGAGGGTATCGCATTTATAGCAAGTATCAACATATGGCTTTTGAAACGAAAGATTTAAGTTGTGGAATTCTCTCTCATATATGGTGTTGCAACAGGGTTTTGCCTGCCTTCTTTATACATATACATAATTCGCAGATTTAAGTGAGATGGGAAATATCTTTTATCATTCATAATTCGGTTTTTTTTTATTATGAGAAGGTATCTTACGTCTTTGATCTTCCAAAGTTATGCCAGAAGTGCTCTACATTTTATTTTTCAAAACGATTATTATGAATTGTTCTTTTTCATCCAAAGTCTTGCAAAAACAATCTTTGCATACACATACTCGTTTTCCATTCACTTCAAGGAAATATTCATAAATTACATCTCTATTTTTTGAAGTTATTTTTATTTTTTGAAAAATCATGTTTTCTCTTACGAGTAACCTGCGTCTCTTTAGAATCAATAAGATTTGCTATAAATGCAACCCTTTTGTCACGGGATCGTAGACACCAATACTCGTCAAATTTTTTTTGGCGAATGTCATCTCTTAGTGTTAGGAATTTTTTTCTACACTGTTTCAAGGGCTTCATCTGCCTTACATTAACGGCTTTACCCCTCACATTTACGTGACTTTGTCCAGTATGAATTTTGTTAGTCCTGTCGTTTCTTATAACACTGGACCATTTTTTTACAGGTTTATCGGTATGAAGTTTCATCTTTTACACATGAATTGACGTTGATCGGCTAGGTTCAGCTTCATCAGCTGTGTTTGGTCCAATTTAATTAATTTTAATTATTTAAAACCACTTTAATTAATTGTAATATCAAATACAATTATTGTAAAAAATAAGATATTATTTACCTTTTCTACCACATCCTATTGCTAATTGCTGTATATATTTACTTCTATCACTCATTTTCTAACACAAAAAGTCGATGACGATATGCACGACCCACGAACAACTTATGACACGTAAAAATGTTTATCCTGAGTTTGATATAAAAGCCTTATGTCTATGAGAGTCACAATTTTGTACGAACAATGGTCGGGTATAAAGGGTTTAAGTTGACTAAAGTCCTTAGTATAACTTTTTGTTTGAAATATTTTGGCTCGAAAGACTTACTGCCATAATACCAATTTATTATGCTCCAATGAAAAAGCGCTAGACTTTAGTCCTTAATACCACTAGAAAGAGCATAATATGTAGACTTACGACCGCTTTTTATCCAAAGTTTGCGAAATCGTGACTTAGACCTCGTGAAGATCTTGAAAAATAGAATTAATAAACTTAGAAACTAAAATACTTTGAAATTAATTAATAAAATATTCTATCAAAGCAGAAAAGTAGACTGTTTTCAAAGACTGTATCAAAGACTGTTTTATATGTCATCTAACTTGCGTCGTACTACAAGCTCGTTTTGACGTAGCTTTTTTAAATAAATAAAATACAATTTACAGACAATATTTTCCAAAGTAGTATTTTTCTGTTGGCATTTAAGAGGCCAACGATGCCAGGTTCTGTGATAATGCTGTATGGCAACAATTCACAAGGAAATGGGTTATGGGACACCAAGAGACAAATGCAATACCCGATGCAAACTCAATGTGTGTGTGTGTGTAACCTCCAAGTCACGAGGCGAAATTATTCTTAAACTTGAGAATAACGCAACAATGACATTGCAAGGCGCAGGCAACACTCGATTCTACAAAATCAAACTGCTTTGCCAATTCATAAATTTTATTCTGCTATCAAAATCCTGTATAATGTTTTTTATCTTAACTGTCTCGATCGTAGAATTAACTGTCTCGATCGTAGAATTAACTGTCTCGATCGATGGCACTGTCGTCTGTTCTCAAAAGGAACACTAGAGAGAACAGACGACAGTGCCATCAAAGATATAAAGTAAGAATTACGTAACCTCAAGATGGAGCTTATACGTGAAGTCAAATTTAAAGTGTGCAGTACAAAATAGAAGTTTAAAATAGTGTTACAGTGAAAATAAAAGAGAATGTTTAAACGGGAGCAAAACATTTTGAGAGAAAAACGCTTAGAAGAAAACAAAGGAAAATAATCACCAGTGCATGTGATTATTGACATAGTTACCGAATAACAAATAACAAATATAAAGTACAGTACCCTCTCGTTTTGAAGATCCGGTAAAATTTTGGGTAGTCAAACTGAAGTTTGAAGAATTGTATGGAAATTTGATACGATAAAATGTACAAACGAGGATGCTGTTAAAAATTCGGGATGTGGCAACACTGTACTTAAGCGATTATTAACCTATAAAGAAAGTATCATGAAGTTTGATCTGTCAGTTGTCAAACAAAAGCGACAGATTGTAAATATATCAAACCGTTTCGTTACTCCAAATTTTATTTAATGATTTTATTTTATTTTCGTTTAAAAAAAATGAAAATGAGTGCATTGAAGATTTGAAAATTGCCTTTGGTGAAGAGGCATCTTCAAGGACAACTGTCTTTCGATGGTACCAAAAGTTTAAATTTGGCCGCAGTTATATTAGTGATGAATTTCGTGAAGGTCGACTAATGACATCGAAAACTGCTGAAAACATTGGTGCTGTACGAAATATGATAATGTCAGGCCGTCCGGCATGTGATGTGATGTGATGATAATGTCAGCGAATTAGACAAAGTTACACCTTTGTCTAATTCGCTAATAATTTTTCTCTTTTTTTTTCCAGTGTGAGATGCGTTGGACGACTTCTGTTTTTTGATTAACTCATTTTCACAAAAAACAGTAGAATTTAATTTAAAAAGAATAAATGAATTTCTTCTTAATACAGTTACATATAAAACGATTCCTGCTCTCTGATATTTGGGTCTCATATTGGCGCAGAATGCATCGTGAAAAGAACACATTAATATGATAACAAAGAATGCAAGTGGAGTTATAGAGATAATGAGGATGCTATAGAAATAAGTTTTTGGGAGTCAATGAGAATGAGAAAGAAAATAATGGAAGAACGGGAGATGATGGAGACGGTGCAGGTTAGATATTTGAAAAGGCTGCTGGGGTTAGTAGGAATACTCTGAATGAGATTAGTTATGCAGGAGTTAGGAAAATATAAATGCTGGATAAGCGGAGTGAGAAGGATGGTAAATATTTAAGGGGAAGGCATTGAAGAATGAAGGGAGTAGATTGCTTAAGGAAGTATACACGGGAGGAATGAACAATGAAGGAAGAAGTATAAGTGAGAATGAATGGATTAAGTGTAGAATAAATGTGAATAGGAGGTTTGGATGGTCGACGGATAAGTAGTTTTAGAAGTTAATGAGAGGTAGAGAACCTATAAGAGAGGTAATAGGAAGGATAAAAGATGTGGAAAGGCAAGAAAGGGACGAAAGAATAGGTGAAAGTAGATATAATACTAAGAATAAGTGGATTAGGGATGAGGACAGAATGGCAAATTATTTAGTATTGGGACTGAGCGTAGGGGATAAACGAATTATTGCAAGGTTTAGATGTGGGAATGAGGAGGGTGGCAATTGGATGCATAAGCAAGAAAGAATGTGTAGGATATGTGGAAGATAAATAAGAAGGAAAATGGAGTCACTGGATAAAAGAATGTGAAGGAATCGAATGGAGTGACAGTGAAAAAGAGTTGGGTGATAACTGGGGGGTTAGTTTGGGAAAGAAAGGCAAAGGATTAAAAGTAATGAAAATAATACAGACAGAAATAAGTAAAAGAATGCTTGAGGATAGTTGGGAATAGGGGGGTTCTAGAGTTTTGGGGAGATGGAGGGAGAAGGATTTAGGAGGTGGGAGGTACATAGGGATAGAAAAAGAAATAATTTAAGAAAAAGAAATAATTTGAGAATAATTTAAATTTAAGATTAAAATTAATCCCGCCTCGGGCCCCAAGCAGGTGAAATCCGCCATTGCGAGTGTCTACAAACATGTTTCACATGCATGTGAAGCAAAAAAATTTTTTTTACAAAAAAATTTGTTCTACTTATTGAGCTTCTTCAAAAGCGAGGTTCTTCAAATGCAGAGTTCTTCAAAACAAGAATGTACTGTATAGATTTATCAAAAAATGCCAGAAAAAAAGAAACCAAAGAACAAAAATAGCTTGAAATCATTTATAAAGCGTAGCAACCAAAGAAATTCAAAGGCAGTGGAAAGAAGGGCTTGACTAAACAAAAACAGGAGATAACGGGAAAAGAGAAACAAAAGACGCAAGAGAAAGTAAATAAGGTAAATGAAGACTAAGACATAACGAAAAAATGGCTAGTGAACATGATGAAAGAACAGCATCATGCATTAGTAATGGAATAGCTGCAACTAGTAAGACAGTTAAAGGAAGAAAATAAAAGACTGAATGAAAAATTAGAGGTTATGCAGCAAAGGGGCGCAGAATGGAAGACAAAGGTAACAGAAATCACGAAAGAGATGCAGAGATTGAGAAAAATAATGGAAAAGCAGGAGCGTAAACAGATGAAATAATATGATTATAAATGGATTTAAAGGAACTAATTGGAAACAAAAACAGGAGTGAAACTTTGGAGAGAGAAACTCGGGGTAGAAATAAATGTAGAAGAAGCGGAAACAATAGGGAGAAACGAAATCATTGGATCAATACTAGTTGAAAAAAAAACAAAAGAAATGTAAGGGACACAAGGATAAGCATAAATAACGACTTACCAGAACAGAAACAGAAGGTCAAGCCATGTTGAAAGAAGTAGCGGAAAGAAGCAAGACAGTAAAGTAGATTATAAAAAAAATGAAAATAGAGGGAAAATGGTGGTGCTATAATGAGGAACACCAAAGACTAGAAATGAAATTTAAAAACTAATAAATGTAGGGAGGGGTGATGGGGGAGTGGAAACAAGAGTGAACAAAAATATAAAGGAGCAAATCTGGGAGGGAGTTTTGTATCCTAAAAAGAAATTTAAAAAAACAAAAGTAAGAACGTAAGTTTGTATAAGTCTGGATAACTTAGGTTTGGTCCTTGAATCCTTTTTAGGAACTCACGACAAAGGTGTGACAAAAATTACAAATTTCGAAAATAATCTAGGACTTTTTAAATAATTAAATTTAGATCTAACATTATTTGTGTGCTATGGTACATTCCTAAAAAAAATAATCATACTTAATTTGAACAAACACATTCAATTGTTTACATAGTTAGTATGCGTTCGCGTAGATTTCTAGATTTCTGCTGCAAATAATAATAATTACAAGAATAAAATTACTCTTCATAAAATTCCGCATACATTTTGTGATTTAATTTCCTCTTAAAACATGCCGGTAGCGAATTATTTAAAATTTTAATTACATTTTAAGAATTATGGAAATTAATTTGTAGCTATTTTACTTGCATATTAATAGATTAAGCGAATAGAATTTAAATGCAGTACATTCGTATTTTAGTCTACTTAAATAAATTATCATTTACTGTTATTGAAAATGTGATTTAGTATATTAAATAATACCAATATTAGAATGTTTATAGTAGTAGCTATTAACTATTCTAAATGATCATATGGACGCGTATCGTCGTTTATTGTCTTCGAAAAATGTGTAACAGATATGAGAAACTAACAAATCAGAAAAATTGTCGATGAACCGCGGGTTGATGGCCATTTCTGCTATAAGGTATTAAGCTTTATCAACACCCTTATTTTTCAGAACGTCATTATATGTGTGTAACTGAATACATACTAACCCTGTATCAGAACCTATTACATCGAATAAATATTAACTATTCTGTCAGAGTAGTTATTAAGTTATCAGCAACTTTAGGTGTAACACCTTAAATAGTAATATGTGTCATTTGTAAAAACATATATTTATGAGACTGGTGCTGAAAATATCTTTCAAGCTATTGGTACATCATGGACTTTAGGAACAGAGAACAAGATTTGTTGCAAAACTTAACCAAAGAACAAAAAACTGCTTTACTATCATAACACTCCATGTGGGTCTTGCAAAATACAGTCTAAATGACTGTTTTTTTATTCCTGTAAGGAAAGTTTGAAATGTGAGCTGATATATCGTGATATTGGTCTTTCTTCATTAACATCTGTAGAATGTTTTGGAGGAAATTAAATATAGCTTACCCTCAGTTATCCCCATGGATAAACAGTCTGTGTACGCCTGAAGATGGCCGAGATAGTATTATAATTATAGTTACAACCTAATCATTGTTTTCAGTGCCGGGTTTCTAAACAGACTAAGTAGGCCATAGTCTACGGCGCACAATTTTCGAAGGCGGAAAAATGGAGTATCAAATATCTCCTAATTTCTTATCTCTCTGGTCGGTTCTTGGTAATAGACTGCACGGTATCGGCAGTGGCATCTCTCTCCCACTTCACATCGATATAATATTGTCTCTCCTTGTTTCGAGATTCACCGCAGAGCGGGAATACACACGGCAGCAAAGGGCAGCGCCGGCAACCTTTCTCCGCAGTACCGTTCGTACTTTTTAAATTTAAATAAACATCTTCAAATCTATATGTGCAATTCAAACGTACAGTTTACAGTGATCCATTATATAAGTAGTGCCTACTTCAGGCTGCAGAGGCCAATTATTTAATTAATTATTTGAGATCTGACTTGTAAGTACATCTAAGTTGCTTATTTATCATTTTAAATGATAACGAGTAAGGTGTTTATTTGAAAGATATTACTCGTAGTAGTGACCGATTCACCCTAAATTTTGGTGAAAATAATCTGGCACCCTTCCTCTTTGCAACGACTTTTGGCGAATGCTGCTGTGAAGTCTACACACGTCGTTACCTTTGTTGTTGATGATGCATGAAATGGTAGATGCGCTGGGCTCTAGAGAGTAAAAACGTAGTGAGCAAAAACGTCGGTAATGGGTATTGTGCATGCTATGCTATTGCCGCGTTCACCATACTTATATGATGAAATTGGCTAGCGCTCTGCTCCGAGGCAGCGTCGGGGGCCGCATCGGGGCTTATCGTTCGTTTGTCTTCGTATATTTCCGTCGTCGACGTGAATGTAAACAAAACATGTTCTGGAGCTAATTTTCTAAGGCGAAATTTTAAATGCAATGTAATTTTGGCGCATATTATTTCGTCGTTACATCACGCCTGCTCAAATTTAAATTTACCGCGCATCGTGTAGCATCGTATAGCAACGTATATCTTCGACATTCCAGTGATAGAGCAATTTAATATTGATCAAATGTGAGGGTATAAATATGTATACATATGTTTTCGTTTCTAATCGATCCAATGTCGAGGTGGAGGTGCACTTGCACATTTATACATTAATCCTTTTCTACGAAAATATGTTAAAAACTATAATAATTAGAAGTAATGTTTTACTGCATTTTTTTGCTACAAAAACTTCTTTTATTCATCTCAAGTTATTGTAAGATCGTATTTTCTTCTGGAAACTGGTTCCTTAGGAGCATTTCTTTCTGTGTTTAAAGTTGATAATAGTTCTTATTAAACCTATGTTCATATATCAGAGTCCAACTGTATATTTTGCCAGAAACATAGAAAAGTCCAAATACATTCAAAAGACATAATATTTTAATTGTTTATGGTTTGTTTTCTTTCGTTTTTTTTTATTTTCCTACTTCATAGATGTAGCGTTTAGACGAATGGGAATATAAAAAATCGGAATAGAAACAAAAGGAAATCCTGGAGAGAACTAAAAAATGGATTTCCTTTTCACCAGTTTAAAATTGTAACATAGACTTGTGTGAGCCCCAACTGGATAAATAAATTCTACTTCCAGTTAAACTACATCTAATTCAACCGGAATCATAGAGCAATAGTTTGTTTAGGGCGCTAGTCAAAGTTAAACCTCAAATAATCTTTGAGGTTTTAGAAATGTACATACACTAATACAATTTATATTTAACCTTAACCAAGATGTTATGGCACTTTGCTTGATTAAAGCAAAGTTCTGGATTTCAGCCAAAGATTCAACTTTAATAAAATAAGTACGGTCCATGACATAATTAAACGCATCAAGACTGAATCACTATATTATTCAATAAATAATTTATTACACACACTACAATAATTAATGGGGATTATGAATTTTGCCAAATAATAAAACAGATCTGGTTAAGATTTATTTGATATACGTAAATGTTCATTATGATACAACATAGTTTCCCCCCGGTCGAAAATAAATAAAATATAGACCCAACATCATTTAATTAATAACAATAATTTAAGCGAAGTTAATAAAAAATAGCGGAATAACAACATAGCAAAATATAATGCCGTTCTGATTGTTTTGAAATGAAAAATTAGTTAC
>WYDF02253997.1:0-20206 GCA_009867245.2 Adranes taylori
CTAGACGTTTATATATAAGTATCAAAAGCGTTCCAGACAGACGGACAGACAAAGCTAGACGTTTATATATAAGTATAAGAGACATATTAATCATGGGATCTAAAGTGAATTGTGATAAATGAAATCAAATGATTTTTATTTTAAAATTACAAAGCTATAGTTTCGAGTAGGTACTACGATGGTAGTTTTGTGAAGTCCTTCTTCAAGCCTTTTTAATGAATGATATGCGCGCCTATCAGAACAGATTCAATTACCTATTTTACTTTCTCTGTTTCGGATTGATCAGGTTGACCATTTGTATACCATGTACCTAATTCGGAAATTCTGGAAAGAAGACAGGGGGATAAAAAGCGCACGATTGTGCCAACTCCCAAACCAAAAACGTTACCCGTAAATCCGCCCGTGATTACACATAATTTATGAATCAAAATTAGTCAAAGTGATAATTAACCTTTATTAATCATTTTATCTAGCTATTCTGTAATATCTGTTTGGAGTTGAAACAAACTCTGTTTTACTTAGTTTATAAATATATTGATTAAGTCAAGCGTTACTTTGTGGTAATCCATGATGAAATTTCAATTGGAAGTGTATTTTATTTCGTGATTTGTCCAACTTGGTTACATTGTGACTATCTAGTTTCAACCCTTTCGGGCCATCTTCAGACATACAGACTATTAATTTATGGGAAGCGGTGTGGCTTCGCTTGAAGTAATTAGGGTGTAGTTAGGTGACCTTCTTGGGGTTACGAGGGATTGGATTTAGTGATGTTAATGATTAAGGGGGCGAGAGTCAACGGCCAGGTGGACCGAAGCAGCGACACGACAACGACAACGACGAGACAATTATTCCGACAATTATAACGACAACGGCCACCAGATAACGATAAGCGGGAACAACGACAAGACTAATTCAATTTGATTAACTGTAGATATTTTATATAAAATATAAATATTTTCTAAGATAGATAAACCGATGTTTGCTTTTCTCTATCTGAAAACGAAATGATTGTTCTATGTGGTTGTGTGTATGCTCTGGGGGTTACGCAGGAATGTCTATTTGAAATGTGTGCCTTTATGTACGTAAGTATATTAATTATGCGAAAACATTGAATAAGACAATTGTTATTATGGAATCTGTTTGGGTATCTAATAGGTTTGCACTTACGTTTTTATGTATGGATATTTCTAGGTATTTGCAAAATTACTATCAATCATTTGAAGTCTATATGATCTTAGATGTTCATTAAATCTAGTTTCCAGATTCCTTGATGTCTGACCGATATAACTATTATTGCATTCCTCACACTGTACTTAATAAATTCCTAATTGTTTAAAGATATTTGTTTTGTCTTTTGAAGTCAGTATTAGATTGCTTAGTTTGTTTGTGCTTTTGAACCTATTTTTTCTGATGAGTCCAAAATATGAATTTGAGGTATATTGTACGTCTGTCTTTTTTTTGAGTAAGAATATATTAAAGTCATTGCGATTTTGTTCCGATTTCTGTTTATGAAGCTGTTTATTTCTGTAGTTGAAATGCCATTTGTAATGCCGCTATTTTTTGCTAGTATGGGTGATTTGAGGATTTGTTTGTTGATATGTTGTTTTGTATTGGATCTCTATAGATGTAAATCTGTATCAGAGTGATGTGTGGGAAGTTTATTTCCGAGTTTGTTTGTGTTTCAAGGGGAAATTTCTTGTTGTGGTGTATATGAATTATATGGTATAAGAAATTTTAAAGTTGTCTGTCGGTACCATGTTATTATGTCATGCTATTATCGCTATCGTTGTCTTATCGTGTGGTCTCGTTGCTTCGTCTATCTCTCCTCTTTAATAGTTCCTGTTAAATCACTAAATCCAATCCCTCCTAACATCAATTCGGTCACCTAACTACACCCCAATAATAACTACTTGAAAAGAACCCACATAAGTCCCCATAAATTAATAACCTTATGTCTGAAGGTGGCGCGAAAGGGTTGAAATTATACAGTCACAATTTAACATTGTTATATTGTGAGAGTCACCCTGAAGACGCTGCTAACGGGGAGTCCTAGCGACTGTCACCGATGGCGCAAACAATTATCTTATTAATTACAAAATAAAAACCGCCCCAGGTGCCAGGCCAGGTCGGTCTTAGCGCACCTTGGAACTGCTCTTGATGTTTCTCCGGTCCTCAGTAGCTTACTGAGGGCTCAGGTTGCGCCGAGTCTTGTGAGTAATCTAGTGGTTCGCGTTCTTGTGTACAGCTGAAATAAACATAATGCTAATGAGTGAAACAGCATTAATGATTTATCAAAACTGTCTATTGTTCTTCATAGACACTAAAAATAAAGAAAGAAATATGTATACTCCAATTAAATGTCGATTATAAACAACAAATAAATAAATGTTCAAATAAATTAACAACGTAATAATGGCTGTGAAATAAACAATAGCGAAATTATTATAAACAAAGCAATATAGCTAAGCGATGTATATATCTAAAGCAGAGCATGTAAAGCAATACAAAAGTGCGGTGATAAGATAATAAAACATCCTTACGGAAAGCATGTACAAGCAGTTAATCATATATTCAGGGAAACAAGGCTGGGAGAGGGAGGGGTGGGAAGGGGGGAACAAATATAAATATCCTGGTATGGATAACGGGTACGTTATGAATAATGAAAATCACTGAAGCTTCCATAACACATCCGAATGCGTCGATTGTACTGTTGCAGAATGGTCAATATTAGCATAAACCGGGATCATGCACCCATGTAACGCCTATGAATCCGTCGACGTTATGGTATGGGAACCCTAACGCCGATTTAAGCCAAAACTATATACTCTAATGCATCAATGTATGGGATTACTACTAGACTGCGTAACGAATCGGAATCCGTCGATATGACTGTTGTGGAATGACTAAGATCAGCGAAAGTATTGACACGTGGGTGTTTTCCAAATTATATATTTAAATAGTCTTTACTAAATACGTGTTAGAAACCATGTGGCATCACCCTGTATTTGTAAATTCGGTAGTTCTGTGGAGCGTTAATGCGCGCATAATCGAGTTACTGGGGTTCTAGTATGTATTGGTATGCCACGGCTCTAGCCGTGGCAAGAGCCGGCTCTAGCCATCGTGTATAATTAAGTGTAAGTAGTTTAGTATTGTTATGTATTTTGATTTATAATGTAAATAAAGCTCCTTAGCGCTAATTAGTTATTTATTATTTGATTTATTAATTGCTTTCTCCTTTTCTGCACACCCTGTCACGCAGCCGTGACTGTATGAATTAAAACCTCTAGTGGAATAATCACTATAAGATGAGTAACAATCTTGACTTGGAATCCGTCGATGTTACTATGGTCAGGTGCTTAAAACCGTAATCTAGTACGCTAGTACTATACACTCTAGCGGCTGGTGCGGAAGGAATCGCTGCGTAAAGCCTTGTAATACGTTGACGTGACTGTACGTGAATAGGAAGCAGGTAGGTGGACAGAAGAAATAAAGCTATTCAAAACACATGTAATTCAATCAAACAGTATACTATATGAAATCCTTACCAAAGGTCGTTACTCCTCGGAGACTCTTGCTGGATTACATATGTTGCTGGTGGCTGGTTGGAGCTTTCTGTCGGTTGGTACTGCTGTTGGCTGCTGCTTCGAGTCCTCGAAATTAGGAACTGAATTATTATAGCCTCGCACAACCTTTATCTCCGTTGTACTTTTCACATTGCTTCACGACGCGGCACGAGTCTCCAGTTAATTCAATGTTCCAACAGCAGTATCAGACAATCGTGTGTAACATAGCTTGCTACAGTCAACACCAGCAGTGTTCCGCAGATGTACGCTCCTATGCGTACATACGTTATTCCCACTCTATATATTATTATTAAGCATTATGTATTATGCGTCAATCTTAACGCATAGCGGTAGGATGCGACATACATACACACAGTACGCAATTACTATACACAAGAATATAATAGCCTTCGGAAATATGTATTCTCGGGCGCCATATCAGCTTAACGTGAAACCGCACGTTTTAATCGTTCTTTTTGTTCCACCGATCCTCAGTGGACTGTTGAGGGCACGAGAAAGAAAGGTTTTCAAAATCTATGCTACAAATGGAACAGTGTATGATATAACAAATTACTCACTAAATATGTTATTATCTCGGCGACTGTCGCTGGCTGTCGCTCTGCTCATTGTCTTGGCGTGGCTGCCTTGGCTGGTCGTCAGCTGGTTGCTGCTGCTGTTGGGCGTCTTGTTTTCGAATTCGCCAAATTGTAACTAAATAATTCTATTCAAAATCTCGCTATTTATAGACGAGCGCCGTCACTCAAATTCTTCTCTGTTATGCGGGTCAGTATGTAGTTAACACGCCATTTATTACTAGATACGATCTCCCCTGATTACAGTGTACTCACATCGGTTTATACATAACGCCAAGCCAATGCGTATATCCATCAATTTTACGCAAGTCGCCTCTCGACGGTAGAACGGAGTCAGCGTACGTAGCAGCAGTAGCAGCGACGAGCCAATTAGTTCCCGTTGCGGTCTCTTAAACAGATAACAGTATAATCCATATAATCCTATACTCTATATACATACACAGCATTATCCTTCGTACATAATCCTTCGTACGAATCCTTGCATAATCCTTCGTACACAATATATACAGAAAACGTAACACAGATAAGATGTAGATAACATATGTGTAGCACAACACATGGCGAAAACAAAGCAAGCGACAGTTTATCTCTCTCTCTGCTGTATGCGATTAGATAGGTGTTTAATTTAATTCCCCTACTCTACCTAACGTACATACGCTGCATGACGCGTTTGCATGTAGTAGCAATAGCGGTGTAGAAAAGTGCGTTCGATCAACTTACCGTGGCAGTAATCATATTTGTTTATCTATTTAATAGAAAATATGTTTTATTTACCAGTAACAGCAATAATAATATTTGTTTATACATTTAATCTTTTCTAGATACGCATTGAATAATAATATTTATTTATTTATTTATTATGAAAGATTACGTAATTTAGGCATACTTTTAACTTCTCAGTAACATGCTTTGTTACAACTTCATAAGTATATTAAATTATAAGATTTTTTAATTTCAGCCAGCTTGGTGGTATAATCCCGTAAGTAATAGTAAAATCGAAACATCATGACTATTAACATGCTACAGTAATATTTTTTTAATCAATGTATTTTTTCTAGACGAGTTCAACAACATCTGCGACACCGACAAATTGTCGCGAATTTTTAAATAAAAATTTACAAGTTCGATGGGAGCTCAAAGGCGATCAAGTGCAAATAACTCTTTCAGCCAGAATGCGCGAAGACCAATATGTAGCGTTTGGATTAAGTGGATCACCGAATGAACCAAAAATGGTAAGGATATTTCTCTTTATTTCGCTAGCATATATGCAAATGACGAAAATTGTTTTAGCGTACTGAAAGAAAAGAAAAGTACATATATTTTATAAATATTTTAAATGATCTAGATTTATATATTTTTATTGTCAGGTTGGTGGAGATGTAACAGTTGCTTTCTACGACAAGGATAAAGGCACATTCAACGCTACTGACTATTACATGTCACATACGTCGCAATGCGATGGTAAATCAGGTGTTTGTCCCGATGAACGAATTGGTGGACGTAATGATGTCACACTGATCAGCGGTGATCGGCGTAATGGCGTCACAACAATTGTATATAGTAGACCGCTGCAAACAAATGAGGCAATTAATGATCGATCCATTCCTAGTGAAGGACCTGTGAGTCATATTCATTATACCTTTTTTAATTAGTATTATTATTTAATGACATTTTAAATATCTAATATTTTAAAAAGGAAAATATAGTATCTAATATATTGCTAATGTTTTATAAATTTATATTTATTTTTGGTTCATTGCTATTGTTTGTACCCGATGGTCCAGTGATGATAACCGGGAGCAGGCGAGGATGTAAAATGCTGCAATGACTAATTTATGGACAGTATTAATCTAGCTCTTACCCCTTAGTAGAAATTAGTCTTGATCTACTATTGAACCAATTGTACAAACTTCTTGATTGTGTAGGATCAAATGATACTGCCGACGAAAGGAATTACAAGAAGGAAGATAGGAAATTTGTTCGCACTAATATTTACCGATTGTAAACCACTAATTTCTATTATTAATCATCCGTTTATCCAAAATGCTGGGGTAATCTAATGGTAGCTACAAAACTATATATTGGACCCAACCCACGCTAATCTATATCTACCTTTTCTCTACTACTACGTTATTTTTAACCTGAAAAAGGTAATTATTGTACTTACAATATAGGCAACCCAATCTACAATGATTGATGGGATGCATATCTGTAATCCAGCCATTGAAATATTATATAGAGAGAATATTATACTCATGTAAATTGAAACTATTATTCTCTAACCTAAATTGAAATTATGACTAACTAATCGAAACAGGTATGAAATGTTAATATCTAGAAACAAGTGCATTTGTAACGTTTTCATTTCTGAAAAAAAATTGGTGAATATTTAAAATGTAGTTGAATTAAATATATTTTTGTTCAAAGATTTTCGGAGCTTCTAATTACAAATGATAACAAAATTCTGTACGAGGGCCGTCTTCTAAAGTTTTACAAATGACTACTATGGCACTACTGAAATATCATATGAGTATTGGCTTAAAATGGAGTTTTCTTACTGTTAAAACAGTAAGAGGTCAGAAATCTACCGACGACTTTATAAGATAGCAATGTTGTGAAAATAGATGAAACCGATAAAAATAAATGAAATACCGATGAACTTAAGTCAATAATTATTAATTAATTAACCTTTATTGGCATAAAATATAAAATAATAGAAATCAAAATGAATACATAATAACATAATTAACACATAAACCTACTTTGGGGAAGAAAAGGCCATTTTTCTTTCTCTTTCCTCTTCCTCCCATCCCACACTATCCATTCCCTCTTCTTACACCCCTAACCACTCCATTCTTTTTCAATTCTTTCCTTCTAATTTCTTCACAATTTTCCTTTCAAATTTCTTTCTCATTTTCTCTTATTTATTTCCTTCATCACTCTTCCTATTAACTTCACCTCCTTACCCTCCTTCCCCAGATATATCCTCCAATTTTCCCCTCCTTTTCCCTTTCACCCCATTTAAGTACCTGACTCTCTTTTAACCAATGGCTCCACCTTTCTTCCTTCTTTGCACATAATCTACACATTCTTTCCTCCTCATTCATCCAATATTTATTTCCGCCCTCTTCAGTCCCACTTCTAAACCGTGTAATCATTCTTTTTTCTCCCATGCTTATTCCAGATACGAAATACCTTACAGTCCCTTCCTCATCCATAATCCACTTATACTTACTATTATATCTACTTTCGTTTATTCTTGCTTTTCTCTCTTGCTTTTCCACATCCATCATTTTTTCTAATCCATCTATCACTCAACCATCCAATCATTCTATTCACCTTTTTTTACACTCAATTAATTCATTCTTACAATACTCTCTTCCTCCATTCTTCATTCCCTCAACCAACCTTCTCCCTTGATCCCTAAAGACCTTGACATCGTCATATACTTCTCTTATGTCATATACCTTGAGATCGACGCATCCGTATCGAAGGCTGCAGTATATATTTAATTTGACATAAACATTTTAGTAAAATAATGATCCGAACGGATTCCGTATAATTTGACAGAAGCTTAAAACGAAAAATACCTTTTCAATTTTTCAAACATTGTAAGTAAATGCTTAAAAATTCGACCAAGGTGCTGCAAAATCTATATAGAACATAAAAAGAATCTTGGATATATTCATGCGAATCGCAAAGAAAATCGAACCCAACAAAAGCCTTCTACGTACACAAAACACTTCTAAGTAAATTATTACTTGTTTCATCCTTTGTACTGGATTTGTCGATATTGAATATTGCATTTGTCGATATTGCTTATTCCAGAATTCATATATGAAATTAGAAAACCCAACCAAAAGCGTTGCATCATTCATCATCATGACAATGCCAGCTTTTTAGACCGATTTCTAGTAATTCAAGAAGCTGTTGAATTTCCTATGTTATGATTTTGAGATTTGTAGTGGCCTTAGATTCATACTTTTAGAGTGAAATTACTGTTTCAAGATTTGGTTCAAACTCATGCCAAAGCATATAAAGCATAAAGGCGAATATTTGTATAATAATATAGAGATTTCTACAAAAAAAAATTGTTTGTGGAGAGAATATTTAATGTATGGCAATCAAGCAGTCGGTTTAAGTCTTTTGGAGCAATTTGTAAAAACAGCTGTAATTTGGAAGGCAATTAATTCCGACAGTCAACAAAAACAAACAAAGAATATAAATTCATATAAATTCATTCGCTAAAATTCTGCCTCATGATGAGTTTTTAAATAATCGAAACCGGTCGCAAATAATATTAAAAAGAATAAGGAAGTACAATTTTATTTTTATTTTTTTAATAAATAAAGGCTTATATTGGATCAACAAACTTTAAAAGTAAATTAATTGTTGTGATTTTTCTTAAATGGTTTTGTAAATGAGAAATTTTACTTTGCTTTGTAACTAACGGAGAGTCCAAAACTCTACTTTGTAGAACTCTGCTTATTACGAATATGTGGCTTAGATTTTATATTGTCACGTTTTGACTTTGGGGGATAGTTTTAGCTTCCAACGCGACTGGCAAGAGAGAATCCTCTTGAGTATGTAGCGACTCCCTCCTACACTACGGGATCCTCTCATACAATAACTACAAAATACAATTTATATTTTAATACCCACTTTAATTTACCTATTACCAAATGAAGTTATAATCCCCATTATCCCTACACTGTTTAGAATAAGACACCAGAGTTAGGAATTGTTAACGTGGCCAGAACTGTTTGAATTATATCTGACTCCAAAATTCTACCAAAATTATAATTAAAATACAAACTATGCACAGCCCTAACATCTGCCAATCGTCTTTCTTAATTAAGGTTATTTGAGTAAAACAGATGGATAAATTCAACTACCTGTATTAATAATGATTTAATAAACAATCATTGTTTGTACATTCAAAATAAATGACGCTTCATCAAAATAATATAGATATTCAATTACCACGTGCAAATAGATTAATAAACATGGCGTTCAAGTTTGGTCAAATAAATTCCCCAATTATTTATAAAATTATTTTACTTACAGATTTTGTCGTTCCTACCATCACAAACTTATTTTGGAATTACACAGTTAGCTTATTAATAATTAACTTTAGTTTATTTTAATTTATGTCAATAGATAATCTTGTTGCCTAATCAGTTTAATTTGTTTTATTCAAAAAAACAAACTTAAAAAATTATTTTATTGTTATCCAACACTGTACTCTACTATGTACCATATCTAACTATCGATACTTATTTAACACTTTAATTTATTCATTATTTAATTTGGAATAGATTATAATTTTAATTTTATCATGTTTAGATTTTTTTATCATGTTTAGGTTAGTGTTATAGCTGCAATGGGACCATTAAATTCACGAAAAGAAGCGAATGCACATAGTATTCAAGATAAAACGATAGGCGATCATAAAATTGATTTTTCCGATGTCGATGATGCAAATTGCACGGTAAATCTAGAAGAACTGATTGATTCTAGTGGACCTAAACCATGGCCACCACAAAAAATTATTGGTAATTCATTTAAAATAATTTTATGTTTTTAAAGTACAATAATTACTTGGGAAATATTGTTTGAACAATGAGTGAAACTGGAACTTATTTTTGTAAATGTTCGAATTTTTTAACACTAAGTAATCAATATTTATACCAGGTGAAACAACTTTCACTGCTCGAATTGGACCCACAGGTGGAAAACGAGGCTATACTCCCATCACTGGACTTCCATCATGGGGAATTTCATGGTATATCAATGACAAACTTATACCGGAATTAACAATGGAACGTGGACAAACTTATACGTTTATTGTTGAAGGTGGAAATGACAGTACAAATCCGGCAAGGTATAATAAATTTTTAATAGTTTTACGATGAAATTCTACTAATTTATGGTACTCTAAACTTATTGTCGCTGACTTTAATAATTATATTGCCACGTAATGAAAAAATAATGGGTTGAATTAAATTTATCTGGTCACATTTAAACTGCATTAAAATTCTATTATATTCGAGAAGAACGTAGTAATTCTCAGAATTCGGAAGCAGGTGTTCAACAAGATGCAACTATATTCCAGTCTAGGACACGTTCACGGTCGTACTATTTTGCGGGTCTAATCTGGGGGGCCAGTTTAGGCCGTCATTCTTGATTAGGACGTATAAAGGCAGGGCTTCCCCTTATACGTCCTCTACGTGCTTCCTATAGGCTTTCTCTACTGCGGACGTGTCTCGCCACATTCTAAAAATAGATCAGTGCAGAGTGCAGTGTATAACTCTATTCGTGCTTGCAGGTGGAATTTATAGTCGTGCTTGAAAGATCTATGGAATTTATAAGTCTCCTTGTAAATCCTCGTTGTTTTATTTCCATGATGAATTCTACAAAAAGTAAAAGGAAATTTGTTCCATTGAAAGTGAGACTCGAAGCATTAAAAAGACTGGATATTGGGGAAACACTTAAAAAAGTTACAGCTGAATACAGCGAAGGTGAAGTCAAGGTTGGTGATTGGCGGCGGAACAGAAGTAAACTAGAAGCGTTTTCTTCTAACAAGTCTGACTTATGTTTGGACAGAAAATCCTTAAGAAAATCTGAGTATGACAGAACTGCTGAGGCACTTTATATGTGGTCTAACAGCAAGGGCTAAAATGATGCCCTCTTTCAGGTGCGAGACTTCAAATGAAAGCTTTGTTGTTTCGAAAAGAACTTGAAAAGGGTGATGAAAGTGTCACAATCTGCTGATTCTGATTCTGAAACTGTTGTATAATTTTGCAAGAAATTGCCGGAAAACGTAAAAAAGAAAACCTTTGATCAGCTTTATAATTGCTATGAAACTGACCTCAATATCAAAATGCTACCATCTAAGACACTCGCAGCACGAGAAGAGGAAAGTGCTTCAGGTTACAAAAAAAAAGGCAAAAAGAGGTTAACACAACTTGCTGCATCAAATGCTCCAGGAAATCACATGATTAAACTTGTTGTTATCGGAAAAGCTGCAAACCCAAGAGCATTTAAACATGTCCCGATATGTTCACTGCCGGTTACGTATAGAAACCAAAAAAAGCGCTTGGATGACTCAAGACATATTTAAAAATGGGTTTTTTAACGATTTTGTGCCAGAACTTAAAAAAATCATGAAAGAAAAAATCTGCCTTGCAAAGCCATCTTAACGATAGCTAACGCGGGTTAGCATTCAAATGAGAATGAACTAAATTGTGATGGGATTCGAGCAATATTTTTACTACCAAACGTCACGAGTTTATTCAGCCCTTGGATCGAGGAGTACTACAATGCTTTAAAAAGGTATCGTTGCAGATTTCTATAATATCTTCTACAAGCCACGGAAGTGAGGAAACCATTATAGAAGCTTTGGAAAAAAATACTGAGAAGGACGTTGTGTATTGGGTAGCTGCGCAATGGGACGAAATATCAGCAGAAACATTTCTCAAATCTTGGGACAAAATGTTGCAGAACGAGAGTACAGAAAGCGATAATCATGGCATTAATGAAGATGATTAGCCTCTTTTAAATATGATTAAGAAAACCCCGCAGTACGAAAACACCGACGTGGCTGTGTAGAGGAATAGATAAAAAGCGATGAACAATACGAATTTACAGATCCTGTCATTGTAGAAATAATCAATGTTCCAGTCGTGCAGGATGATAGTGAGAAGGAGAACCCGACAGATTCCATATTGCTAATGAGCCACAGCTAGAAACTAGCTGCCATGCGATACGTGGAGCAACAGGCTGAGGCGACTCAAGCAGACAATATGCTGCTTCGACGATGATGCGATATTGCTGCATGGAAAAGGAGCAATCTGTTTAAACAAAAAACAATTGACAATTATTGTAAGATATAATTAGCCTGTTGCTATCAGGAGTAATGTAATCATATGTATTTGCATTTTTCATTTAAATTTACTATACTGAAATTTAAAAATTGCTTTATTTATTAAATTTTATGATTTTGATAATTCGAGGTAGGCATGGTCCCGTCCACCTCGAATTATCGAAACTCTACTGTATTAAGTATTTTAGAGGAAACATAATATGGCCTGTTATGAGACAAACAGAATTGAATGAAGCAAATTGTAAATTTTTCCAGAAACAACGTTCTTTCTATTATGAAAACGCTTGGTGATACTGAACTCTATTGTTCTCTCACACCTTGTTCTTTATTCTCGACATTTTCGAAAACTCGGCACAATTCAGATAACACATTACACGGAGTTCATGGAACTCCATAATATTAGGCGATAGTGTAATGCACTCGGGTTCAGGTGTATATTATGAAAATTATACTACTTCGAGTTAACCGCGATGACGTAACAAATGAGTGATTTTGCAAGCTATAACGTTGGTTTGATTTTAATAAACCGTATTTAATAGAAAAATAGGAAAGTACATAGAATAAAAAGTATAATTTGGAACTATTTTCTTGCTAAATTCCGAATTTTGCATGCTGACAGCAATGCCAGGAAACTTTTATATAATTAGACGATATAATAAATTGTAGAAATAAATTGCCTAAATTTGCATTTTATTTCATTCATCAATGATACTTCATTGTGCTTCATAAACGACGAAGCACATTAAGGCAACACATCTGAGACAATACACCTGGATCAATTAACATATTACCCACAACATAAATAGAAAAAAGATCTATGTCGAAGGGAAGAAGAATCCCACCAACAACCACAAGAAGTACAAGCAAATAAGAAACACAGTTAACAGACAGATAAACGAAGAAAAATCAAAACACCTTCAAGGCAGACTAATTCATGCAGAATCAGCTACAAAAAGATCCTGGAGAACTATAAATAGTGCAATGAGAGGAGAAATATTCAACAGGGAAATCAAGGAGCTCAACATAGAGGACAGAAAAATTAGCGGCAACATACAAATGGCAAACAAAATAACCAAATACTTTACGTCAAATAGGTAAAAAATTAGCAAATATATCTCCAAGGAATAACGATTACAATCAACACACATTATTTCTAGATCCTTGTACAGATATAGAAATAGAGAATATAATCAAACAGTTTAAGATGCAGGCGGGGCCAAGGCCGGATGAGTTAATAATGTAACCTCAAGAAGAACTTATTAAATAAAATTCACTTTCTTTAAACCTTTAGGTCAGATATCCTTTGAAAATAACATTTCAGGTTCTCTAAACGTGCTATAATTATTTCTAAGATGTTGCACCTGACCCACTCAAGGCTAGCTAGCATTTAAGATCTTATGGGTGTCTAGGGGAAAGGTTACTGATAATGATCAGGAGAAATAGGAAAGAACTAACTTAGACTTGTAGGAAGGGGAGTTAATCACTTGAGTTTTATAAGCTGATAGTTTAGTGCTTCGCTAATGTAAAAATGTGTTGAGGAGAGTAAACTTGTGTTATGTTGAAGTATGTAATTGTAAAAACATTATTTTAAAAATGTAGTAATAAAAAGAGTTGTTTTACTACTTAGCATTTTAAGTGATAACACAATTAATCAAAACTTTATTTTTTCTTTTCATATAAGCTTCATTTTGCTTCATTCGAACCCATTATATTCACTAGTTTTAACAATAAGTAAGCCCCAGTCTTCCTTACATCTACAAAGAACAAATCACACGTCCTAGGATTAGAAATTGATGATAAAACCGACATGGAAAAACCAACATAAAAAAATTACAAACAAAATCGCATCAATATGGGGAGTCCAAAAAAGATTATACATAACTTATAACATGACACAAACACTAATCAGAGATGCTCACATATTATCACACCTGAGATATGGAATCATATCTTGGAGTCCATGTTCGTTAGAACTAATAAATAAATTAGAAAGGACATTAAATAAAACACTGAAATTTTTGTATAACCTCCATCGGAGAACATCATCCGAATACCTACGAAAGATTACAAACACATTCTCTTTCAAACAAATGATACTCTACGAAAAGTATGTAATGGCTCACCAAATTCTCCAAAAATCCGGGAAACGAGTGTCAAATAAAACTAAATAGCGAATACCACAGCTATAATACAAGAGGTAAACAGAATTTTCACCGTAATGTGGTACGGCGAGAGCTGTGCATATGGCATAATGAGGAAGTATAACAATCTACCCCCAGACTGAAAGCGATGTCAATAATACAATTTAAAAAAAGGGATCAAAAAATTAATTAAACAATAAGGGGAAAATTAAAACAAATAACGTAGAACAAGAGGATCAGGAACAAATTCACCATTAGAATAAATCAAATAATCAAGGAATTGCATATAATGAGACGAGGACGTTTATGAAAATAGATTATGCTAGGATACATTTGTTAAATAAATAATCACGTGCATCACGTGAATACACCATAAATAAGATTGAAACCATGCGTAAACCTTCCGCCAGGTAAAATTGTATGGTTTACAACATAAATGTTCAAAATACACCTTAAAACATATTGTTATGTAACGACATTATATTATATCTCGTATTGTATTAATTAATTAAATAAATTTCAATTTTTTTAGATATCATCCATTTTACATAACTGATTCGCGTGAAGGAGCTTACGGACAGAAAACTGAATCGCAACAGCGCAAACAACACGTTTACGCCGGTGTGGGCCGTGATGCGGCCGGATATCCTTATCCGACTGCGGCGGGCCGTTATTGCGAATGGACACATAAGGGTATTGATCGTTCTGCTGAGACCGAAACGTTCGCCGATTATGCGAAAACATTGCGACTCGAGTGCGAGCAAAATGGTGAACCAGCTTATCTGAATTGGACAGTGCCGATGGACGCCCCTGAATTATTATATTATCAGGTAAGGAATATTGTTTACACTGTTATTTACAATATATTTATACATTTCGTGCGAGTTAATATCACCCAAAACAAAACCAAGACCAAGCAGGACAAGTTTTCCACAATCGGTAATATTTCCAACACCAAGCGAGTAGTAATTTTCGATTGTCTTATATTGGCCAATATTAATACAGATTAACACGAGTTACACAAATTACAATTGATACGAATTAATACAACATTAATATAGTTATTATAACTGTCCTAATGACCATAATGCTTGCCAATAAAACAGTTAAGAACTATACCACGGATAGGGTACGTCAATAAATACAACTAAAATAATAAAGCCCTACGTATACACAATGTTGACAATGTGTGATAAAATTACATTACAAAACACCTAGGTTTGGGTAATTGAGTGAAAATTGACATATGAATGTGCTATTCATTTTAAAAAGTCAATAAATTCAGCCACAGAATAAGGACAGTAATCAATTATAACATATTTTATTTTGTTGAATATTTGATGTTTCGGGGCTAAATCTGCCACCGTGCAGATTTAGCCCATTATTTAATAGAGTAAATTATGAAATTTATATTTCTTATTACTTGTGTTTCGAAAAAATGTTTACCCCGTCCGGGACTCGAACGCGGACCTCTCGATTGCTCTACCAATTGAGCTAACGGGCACTTTTTCGAAGACGTGGTTAAACCCCCACGAAACATCAAATATTCAATTAAACATGCGACATCCAGGAGGCTCCATCTACCCGATGGCGAATGAATCGATCGACGGTAGCAAACAGGTGGCCAAAATAAATCCTGATACATAAGTTGCCTATCTTAATAGATACGGAAAACAAATACATATTAAAAATTATTTGTCTTCGAATAAGTGCCCGTTAGCTCAATTGGAAGAGCAATCGACCGGCAATCGAGAGGCCTGGCTTCGAGTCCCGGACAGGGTAAATACTTTTTCGAGACACAAGTAATAACAAATATTCATTTGAAAATTAACTCTATTAAATAATGCCATCGTGGAGGTTTAACCACGAAACGTCAAATATTGAATTAAACATGCGACCGCCAGCAAAGCGGACAAGAAATTAATAAAAACATCCAGGAGGCTCCATCTACCCGAAGACGAATGAATCGATCGATGGTAGGAAACAGGTGGCTAAAACAAATCCTGATATATAAGTTGCCGATTTTAATAGATACGGAAAACTAATACATATTAAAAATTATTTGTGTCTTCGAATAAATGCCTGTTAGCTCAATTGGAAGAGCAATCGACCGGCAATCGAGAGGTCCGGGTTCGAGTCCCGGCCGGTGTAAAAATATTTTTATTTTCAATACTGTTTCAATTTTTCTGTTTCAAGTGTGATTAAATTTTTTTTCTAAAAATTAAAGCATTATTAAAGATTTTTATAATAAAGGCTTGAATTTATGTATGCCAAATTTGATATGATAATATACTGGAATTGTTATGGCTTGACTAACATTATCAATACGTAACAACGTAATTCGTAATATAATTTTAAATGTAGATTTTGATATATAAAATTTAATCAAAAATAAATTAACAGATTTTATTTTATTTAATTTTCCTTATAAGGTTCCTAATTTTTCAAATTGAACAAATTGAAAATTGTAGTGAAATCATAATTTCTTTGAATATTTATAATATTATTATTCATTAGAGTATATCTATGGATATAAATGTTTTCTATGTGTTGGGTAATCGTTGCTTATTTATAAAATAGATCTATTTTTAGATATGTTAAAATTGAAGTTTTCTGTCGATATATCGTTACCAAATATTGATTTATCACTATTTTGCCAAATTGCTGCTAGGTGCTATTCTGTTCTAATATTAAAACTTCTGTTAGTCATTCCGATATAAGATGAGTTGTAAGTATCACACTTTAACATTTAGATACAAAATCCTGAGTTCTCGAACAGTGTATATATGATCTTTATTAGTTTGAATTCAACAAATTTAATTATTAGTTTGAAACGTAATATTGATATCAAATTGTTTAACAAATTCGATTATTTAGTACTTGATATGAAAGTTAAAATTTCTTTTTATTCTCTGTGCTGTGTTCACTAGGCGTTAAATTGAAAAATAATTTATAAAATATTTCATAAATAGGTCCACTATTAATTTGTCAATAAAACAATTATTTTTAGCAATACCTCTTATTATATTAACATCTATTTAAATAATAAATTTTAAATTTTGTTAACTAAATTAAAAACTATGTTTTTGAATTTTTTCATGAAAATTTCACATAATAAAAGACTTAAAATATAAACGCATTGTTAAACCACTAGTTGTTGTTATAGCGTTATTAAAAACCAAAAAATCTTGTCTAATACATAATTTTAGTACATTTAATAAAAAATCCACTTCCTGATCAGGTAAACTTGAATTTACGAAGTTTTTGTGTACTAATTTTATAGCTTTTGAATTTGGTATTGATCTGAATAAATTCACTAAAGTAATCCTGGGTAAGTGTTGACGCTTTTTGATTAAAGCATAATAATTTCTAAAATACGTATCTTTTAAGCACCATATTTTGGATATAACTAGAATGGATATCTGTCAACGCGATTTTTGATTTACGGTGTTAAAAAATCACTTTATATAATTTTTTAAAATTTATTATGTCCCGTGTTCACAGTTGCATCACGATACGGGGTAAGTACGAATGCGGTTCATGCTGTCTACAATTTAAGATGTTAGATTATATGGGATCAGTGTGAAAGACTGTTAGAAATGCAATAAATACGTTTTTCGAACAGTTTAATATCTAGAATAGGTAAAAAGTTATAAACTTTTGATTACTTATTGTAACTTAACAGCTTAAATTAAATTCTGATAAATCTACAGAAAAATAAACAGTGTTTCCTCTACGGCCTTTTCTCGGATCTGGTAGGATTCTTACTATCTTTTCTTTGCGACTCGTGTCTATATCATTAATATGGGGCCAAAAAAAGATTTTTCTGCCGTATTTAAAATTTTTACTTCCCATCCTTCGTTGGTTCCAGTCAAAATATTACCAACAAAATGTCTTATTCCCCTTTTATGTTCATATTGAACTACCACCCATTTGGCTACGTTGAGATTGCAAGTTTGCTCTTCTTCGATTCCATTGCTCACAGTTCTAGTAACCTCTGTTTCTATATCTTCTTCTGAATCAGGACACTCTGGATCTATGTAATCTGATGAATTAATTAGAGAGTTATGTTCAAGTTCTTCATCTGTAGTTTCAATGTCACTCTCTTTTTCTTTTCAGTTTTAGAATTGTAACACTATTGGCTGTCTATTAAAGGAATGTGAACGTGGGTGCTATGAGCATCATAAATAATTAGAAGAAGACTGTGGTCCCATAGCAGGCAGTAAAGTTTTTTGAAAGTAATTGAAAAAAATGTCTCTTTCCATCCCGCCTTTTTTACTGGCAGCTTTTTACGGACAACAAATTGGATTCTCGCTTCTACTTAAGTTCTCAGTGTTAGAATATCAATAATACAAACTTTGAAAATCCTATATTATGAAAAACCGGTATTATGCCTACCCAATTTTATAATAACACCCTCCCCCCTCCCCCTTTGAGTGAAAATGAACAATTGCAGAGCTATTAAACTAAATCAAGAAAATGTACTAGAAAAGGAATTTCAAATATGATACAATTAATCATAAACTAATTGAAATGGATTGGAACTATGATGCAGTGGATTGTGATGTGTTGCACGAGAATATCATTGAAAATGTAACAAAAAATAGTTCAATTAAAAAAGAATCAAGTAACGTAGAATGTCCTGGTTTGACAACGAACAGTACGCAATTTAAAAAGAACGGAACGAATTGTACCGAAATTTCTAACCTAACAGAAGAATGGATATTCTACAAAAATAAAAGAAACCAGACGACAAGAGCGATCAGAAATAAAAAAGAAAATACTACGAAAAACAAGTCGATGGAAATAAAACTGATGCAAAGAAATTATGGGGAACCTTGACAACTCTCATTGGGAAGGGAAATACAGACACTAAACAAAAAAGGATTACCTTTACAAATATACCATACACAGACGATAAGGGTATAGCAGAGAATTTCAATCAATTTTAAGTTAGAAGTATAGACGAAGTTATAACTGAAACTGAAAATAATAAGGTTAGATACAAAACTATTTGAAACCAAACTAATGGAGAATTTAAAACATTTTAGAAAATAAATATATTATAATTAAGAAAAATAATGTTTCAACAGGAAAGCAAAAGTACATCGGATCACATTGTAATCAATTTTATTAAAAAGACCTTTCAAGTAATCGGATATCCTGTATTATATTTAATAAACACATGTTTGCATTATTGGTCAATTTCCCAAAAAATGTAAACTCTCCACAGTCATTCCGGTACAGAAGATCCCAGGAACTACCAAGCCTGAAGAATTTCGTCCTATAAATTTGTTATCCACTGTTGAAAAAAATATAGAGATAGCAGCAAAGACACAAATTGAGGAATACTTCACTAGTTTTAATCTACTCATGAAGCGTCAGTCAGAGTTTAGGCAGAACCAAGTGTTGTATCTGACTGGAGAAATTCTTTGGATAAAGGAAAAAACATCTGCGTAATGTTCTTAGGCTTAAAACGAGCTTTTGAGTTAGTGAATAGAACAATCTCACTGGATAAACTCGAATACTACGGAATTGAAGAAAATGCTTTATTGTTTTTTTTTAAATTACTTAGAAGATAGATTCCAGCTGACAAAATATGGCAACGTTTCCTCAAGTGAAGTGAAAGTGGAACACGGAGTTCCACAGGGAAGTATATCAGGGCCATTTTTGTGTATAATTTTTATGAATGACATTATAACATGTTGTGCGAAAAGTCCTCTAATTCTATTTGCCGATAATACCGTAATATATTATAGTTCGAAAGACTTACGAGAGTACAATAAGTAGTGAATTAAACAACTTGAATAAGTGGATGGATCAAATAAAACTAAAGATCAATTTTAATAAATCCAAAGTTATGTTTTCTAAATAGTAAAAAAATTAAAAAATTTAAAGTTGTAATTAATAATGTAGAACTAGAAAAAGTAAATGAACATAATAAAACCTTATTACTTTTTTGAATATCGTTGTATTGGCCCCGTAATATCTAATGTATAAAATTGTTGTAGACAGGTGACCAAA
>WYDF02254008.1:0-20205 GCA_009867245.2 Adranes taylori
AATATCTTTTAGCATGATAGATCTACAAGCTATAAAGCAAAGGTAGTTAAATGCAAAAGTTAATAATATTCGATTTCCTAATCCATTTGCTAAAAAGGTCAAAGATTTGCTTAAGTAATCATTTCTCGTGTTTCAAAAGAAAAATGAAAGGGGATATTAATAACCAAATCTACCTTGGAAACAAATTTGCGGTCATAATAACTATAATAAAATAGAACAAGGCTGGTTGAGGGCCGAGACCAGAAGAAAATATTGAGCCTGCTGCGTGCGCTACGCTCTAATGCCTCTTATAGGCTTGCGAACCAAGCCGCATACGTACGACTCGTGAACTTATAAAAGACAAGTGTATACGGTGTTGCGAGCGCCGAACAAACGGAAACATTAACCGCTCGTTGTAATCCATCGAGTGTCGGTTTTTACGACGAACACAAAGGGATACGTCTGTCTAGTTTGGACAACGATAGTGATAAGATTGTAACTCTGTATATTTCAACGGTATGTATACATCCACTGTACTTCAATTTTATTTTGATCTCTTATTCGCAGTAATATTTATATAAATTACTTGTTATTATTTTAGTAAATATTTATAATTTAAAAACGAAATTTTTGTTGTTTTATATTACATTGTATGTCTGCAATTTTCTAGTATTAAAAAAGATTAATTATGGACCAGTGGACGGAAGACTAGATCTTAGAAGTCATCGATGTATAAAAACAAAAACATTAGGATGGAATCCAAAACACGTAAATCATTACAAAAAAATAATTAAAGAAGACGGTTGGACGGAAATTGAATTGGGTTTGGGAAAACCTGCAGAAAACTACAAAACTAATTTAATTAATTTGTTGGCTTTCTACCGCAGAGAGAAAGCAAGAGAGAAACATATGAGGTCCTATTTTTTCCAATAGATTCTCGAAATCAGTAGAAGACATTCTTGTGAAATTTGTGAAATGATTTTAGATCAAATACCAATTCTATACCAGATCGTTTTTTGTACAGGTCAGTCTGACACCAAAGTCGCTATCCTCCCTTTTTTTTATTTAAACTATCCATAATTATAATAGCGCTACTCATCACAAGCATAGTTATATTCTGTTCATGAGACAAACAACGAAATCACTGAACAGACATCCAATTAAATTACAACTAAAAGGGTTCCTACCGCTATAATAAGCACTTGCAAAATGTTCACGATCAAATCTATACTTTTTTCGCGAAAACATTCGCCAACCAGACAACTAAATGTATATTACCGCTCACTCGTATAGGTTCAGCTGTTCTTTGGCTCGTTGTACAAACATTTCATTAAATTCATTGTACAAACATTTCATAAGAACGCGATACAAGCGGCTTGTGTACGGCTCGGCTCGAGATAGGTTCGTAATTCTATACGCAGCATAAGATTGGATTTTCTGCACTGCCTTGAAGTTCAAATTATTTTAGATTAAAACATTTTTCAGAACTATTACTACTAAATAAAAGTCTTTTTATAAAAAAAGTCAAATAGTAGTAGATACAATTTAAATAGTAGATATTGATGTTATAAGAAATTTAATTAAATAATTGAATCTCGAGTAAATAAAATATGTATATAAGTGAACAAAAATTGAATGTAAGAGAATGAATAGAATGTGTGTTCCTCTAGTGGAGAAGAGTTTTACACGCTCTTTATGTCACCTTTAAGATTTCTGCAAAAGAAGGAAGAAGAAATCCAGAACAACCTCGCTCCTGAGTATGAAAGTTCTAAAACCATTGGCACTGCATTGTTAAAACTATAATGTTAAAGGTCACAGAGGAGACGCTCCGGTTAAATAACGACACTAGGAAGAACGGATGGTTCGACGATGACTGTAAGAGAGCCATGAGCGAACGATAAGGCTAGGAGGAAAAATGTTGCATAGCGACACTAGAGCAACCAGACTAGATTACAACAGCAAAAGGAAAACGGTCAAGACCAGATACAAAAAGCGGGACCTTGATAAAGAGAGGCTTAAAGAAGTAAGCGACTGCTATGGCCAAAGAGATGTGAGCAAACTTTATAAAGGACTTAAGGAAGTGAAAAAAGGGTGGCAACGACACACAACTGAACCACGACACTGGGGGTAACCTAATTGGGGATCTATGCTAATACAATGCTAATACAAATATCCAAGGCACTCAACCTTTCGAGATAGAGGACATCACAGACGGGAACGAGTCAGAGCCTACTCAGAACGAGCTAGAAGATCGACTCCCGGCAGAAGTGTTCAAGTATGGAGGAGCGAAACTCACCGATGAAATGTACAACCTTATTAAAAACATTTGGTCAAGACAGGATATGCCAGGGGAATAGAATATGTCAGTTATTTTACCTCTACATAAAAAAGACGATAAGACGCATTGCGGAAATTATAAAGGAATATCGTTGCTCAACGTAGGATACGAAGACTTCGCTAAAGTCCTCAACGAGAGATTAAAGGCTTACATAGAAGATTCAAGAATACCAAAGTGGGTTTAGACCTAGAAGCTCGACGACAAATCAGATGTTTACACTAAGGCAGATTCTGGAGAAGTGTTATGAATACACCAGCTGTATGTCGGTTTTCAAGCTGCCTAAGACAGTGTACCCCGCCAGCAACTCTACGGCGCGATGCATGAACTTGGTATACCACTGAAACTGAGACAGTTCGAACGAAGACCGTATGGACCGTTGATCCATACGAAGAGTAGAGTCAAAGTACATGGGAAACTTTCCAGGCAACTTGATATCTACAATGTTCTCAAACAAGGGGACTCATTATCAGGTACCCTATTCAACATCGCCTTGGAATCCGTCATAAGGAAATTACTATTAAACCCGGGAGGCAAAATATTTAATATAACATACCAATGAGTGAGAACAATGAGTGACGAATAAGAACCAATAAAGAACTGGAAGATGTCTATAGTGCTCCCTGGATCATGTCAGAAATCAAGGCAAGAATAATACGTTGGCTCGGCCACCTACAGACAAGAGGAGATCAGCGGGTGTCAAACAAAGTTCTTAACTCAAGATCTGTAGGAAGGAGAGCCGTGGGCCATCCTAAACTTAGATGGCTGGATGACGTAGAGGAGGACTATCGCATGCTAGGAGTGCGCAACTGGAAACAGTTGGCTACCTGGAGAGACGACTGGCGAAAATCTGTAAGATAAGATTCTTAATGGATTGTAGCGCTACCAAAGTAAAATAAGTTATGTGACTATTTTAAAATACAAATAGAAATTGTAAACCGTAAAATTTGATGCCTAAATTCTTTACCCTTCGACGAAACGCAAAATGTCCAATATTTTCTTTGGATTTTATAAACAATAGAATAAGAAATGCGTCTTGATTGCGTCTTGAAAAGAAGTTAATATGTTCAATTGGTTTGTTGATAATCGTTTCCGTTATGCATTAGGAAAGTCGGAATAATTGAGCTCTAACAGAGCCCTTTCCCTAGTAAAATGTATAGTTTAGGTTTTATGGGACCCTTAAAAAATGTAAACCTACGTCAATAGTTTGTAGTTAGCTGGAAAAAAGAGATTTGAAGTTTTTGGTTAATCCGTCATAAATTGTTAACATTCATTGGTGACAGACGGTGTTAGATACAATCTGAAAGCCTTGTTTGAGTATTTTCAGCTATCAACCAATATTTAATTGTGTTTTGTGTAAGAGTTATATTCTACATTGTAAAGTCTTTCATGGCAGAGAAACGTAAAAAAATCCGCAACCTCATCTTTCACGAGTTTAAACAAGGACACAAGTCTCCATCTATGCGAGACATTGGGGAGGAAGGCTGTGAACGAAAGCACATGTAGGCGTTGGTTTATGAAGTTTCATGCAGGAAATTGAAAAGATAATAAACGCTCTAGCCAAAAATCAACCTTCGACAAACGGGTGTTACGCCGTGCGATTGACGCTAATCCCACTCAAAGCACGCGACAATTAGGTGAAAAGTATGGCACGGCACATCATATACCACCATTATGAACCAGCTTCACAAACTCTGCAAGAGTCATATGTGCCGACAAATTGTTCCACATGAGGTCAGCCACATGCAAAAAAACCTGCGAAAATCTAATCTGTGCATTAGAATTGTGCATTAGTAACTGCTTCCGCAAGGTCAATCTTGAGTCTTCTGCGGCAAATTTTACCATGTTCAAGCACAACTATTGCCAAGAGGTGTCAATTCAGCTTCAATTTTCTTTCATCGGGATAATGCCAGACCTTTCTCATGTTTTCCATAAGTCACGTGCCAAGCTCAACGAGCTGGGCTGGGAACTTCTCAAACATTCACCCTATAGCCCCGATATTGCGCCATTCGATTATAATTTGTTTAGATCCCTCAAGCAGCATACGCGTGGATGTCGCTTTAACAGTGAGAAAAGACTCAAAAAGTGCAGCGGTAATTTTTTCGCAACGAACTCATAGGCTTTTACGCACGTGGAATTTCTATGTTGTAATCACATTGGGAAAGCGTTATTGAATGTAACGGTGATACGTCGGCGAAGAACTGTTGTAATAGTTTAGAAATACTGAAATCTAATAAAATAAATTAAAACTTATCGACATATCCTGCTTTTCTAAGAAATCCCTATATTAAATCACTTTTATTTCACCTGTTTATATCTCGCACCTTATTTAGAACAAAGAGTTATAAGAAACTTACTTTGTAAACAGATACTATCTATAATATCATCTATCTCAATTTACATCTAATCTCAAAATAAGAGACCAAATTATAATTAACATGCATTATACACTGTATAATGTATATATGTCAGCAAAGTATAAACGTATTATATATATGAATATATACGTACAGTCTACGTACAGATTTTTCATCTACTGACACTGATGAGGCGCATTGTAAACGACGAAACGCCTTAGGGCCGAAAAAAAGAAGAAAACATGAAAGTATGTAGGTACTTGGTCAGATACGTAAGTACTAAAATCACAAGCGTGCTTAAACAACCGTAAAGGTAGCTCGCTTTGGTCTGTTTAAACCCTCGGGCTACACGCGAACGCTATACCGAAATAATTTTATGATAGATGCTCTAACAGCGGTACTTAATATGTTTTTTTTCTTATTCTAATCGAATTTTTGTTTCTATTATTTTAACCCTTACCTGTGAGCTGATGTGAATATCGTACAAAAAACTAACAATTTGACTAAACATGTTTTACATTGTTGTAAGAGGTAGTGGAAAGGGGTTTTATCTAAAAAAATTAAACCGACGCAATATTTAAATGTGGGCGTTCCTCAAATCACACTATCGTGCGAGAGTTTCATCCACAAGTTACAAATGTTACACCACATATCTGAAGGCAATCCAGATCGCCATTTGGAAATGTACAGTTGGTTTTTGACCCATCTTGAGGAGGACCCAGAGTTTATGTCTAACATTATGTTTTCGGACGAAGTCAATGTTTATAATGTTGTTCACGTCACCTCGGGGCTCTAACATAACTTTCGGTATGGGCCCGACATAAACCCGAACTGGTTTATCGAACGTAAGGAGATGATCGCGTCATGGATTGGTGTGGTGCGTGCCAAGAGAGGATTATAGGCCCTTACTTCTTTAACGAAACAGTTAACAGTGTACTTTACTTGGCATTGTTAGGAAATGTATTACTACCTGACTTGGATTTTTTGGGTTCTGTAAAACCAGAATAGTTAATGCAGGACGGTACACCTCCACACTATAGTACACAAGTTCGTAATTGACTAGATTAAAACGTCTCCCAGTGATCAGTCATAAGGGATCAGTATAATGGGTTCTAATATCTCCAGATTCAAACCCGATGGCTAGTGCTATGTGAGATTATGTTAAACTCAAAATTTACACAGTCAAAATCTGGGACACAAACCATCTGCGGGAGTGCATCACAACCGTGTGCCGTTCATTAACATCTGACATGGTAACCAAAGTTCTACGCAACTCGGGATACCGTTTTCAATTATGTTTCCATTTTTAACCATATTGAACATATATTGTAACCCTATGGTGCGGAACTTTTGGGACAAGCTGTAGTTTTTGTGAAGTTCCCACTACACAAAAACTGACTGCACGTTTTAGAAATGGTAAATCTTAGTGTGCCACTCAGATTGTGGTCCATTCAATCGTAACACTTTTTATGACTTTAAGACATATACATAAGACAATAGGAAATTAATTTGTACCTACTGATATCAATACAATGGATAGTTCAAGAAGCTCTAAAGAAATTCACGTGACGTTAATAATTTAGGCCATCTTGAAAGCAATTCCTAGAATTTTTATAACAAAATGTCCTTGGAGTTTTCTCGACCTTGAAAATATTGCATAGATGCATAAGCGCCGGCAGAAGCTTCCACAAAAGATTAAAGAACATGTTTCTAAATGAAAACACGTTCGATGGTCACTGATTTATTAGAAAAGAGGTGGTTTTCTTTCCCACGCTTTATGAGCGCGTTCTATTGAAAGGTTTTGTTATTTCTGTTGTTATTTTCTTATATGTGTGTTATATGATTTTAAAATTAGTCATCGGAGATGACTAAAAGAACCATTAACACAAAAATGCACGTTCTGTGTGCGTTTTACGTTTGTTCGCATTGTACTACATATGCATGCAGTACACATGGATTCTATATGAAATGGGTGTTACATAAACCATATAAATATAAAGTCCATAATTACCAGGTTTAGAAGATAGGTACCTAAATCTTTAAGTGTTTCATTTAATCGTAGGTATACTATTTCTCGAAGGTTATGAATCACGCAATATGACACACGTCGTTCATTTAAGTCTACACCACCAATCTGGAATTAATTTTCCAAACGAAAAATCTTTTATTATATGTAAATAATTCTCATAATATAAACTCGTCGCTAATTTTCCACTAATACCAAATTTATACACAAGACACCGGATTAGGCGCCATTGTAATAGAACTGCAATTACTCCAGAGTATACAACAAATGACTCTCATGAGTGATTTTTTCAAGAGCATTCACATTTGAGAAAATCAAATGCGACGGATATTGGGTGCAAAAAGATCCACGTCATGTAATATGGTGTTATACAAGAGTAGAAGATATAGAAGTTGAAATAATGGGACCAAAAAAAAAAAATAGTAACATTCGAGAAAAAGTAATGGTTAAGAAGAAAGATAGGAGCATTGGATCAAGGAACTTGTGTGAATTCAATGGAGTAAAAAAGAAAAGAGTTTGTCTAAGAAATAATCGAAGGAAATAAAGTCCAAAATATGAGAAATCAGTGAAATCAATAAATTGCATAAAATACTGTAGCAATCTATCATTATCATTTCATTTAGTTATACAAGTTAAATAAATTAAATCTCAGAATAAAATGTCTATCAGAAAGAATAGACGCAAGTGTAAGGAGTGAGAACGCAGGTGTCATTTTGTAAACGAGAGGAAATCTATCCGAAACGAAACTAGAAACAAAGGGGAAAAGAAACTAGTCTTTTTACGCGAATGAATTTTTCCTCATATGTGTTAGACATAGAGAGAGAGAGAGAGAGAGAGAGAATGAAAAAATAATTTAAGTAAACGGCTTTTTAATAAGCAGAAGTGTGATGCAGAGATGCAACAAACTTCTGCCGAAACTTAGTACGAAATATAGCGGTGTGAGCCTACCTGAATGTATAAAAGGGAAAACTGAGTAGAAAATATATAGCTTGCAGGACAAACTCAGTAGATCTTTCCTACAAGCTATTAACTTACCAATACTATCTAGAATATATCCACTCCCTACCATTTCCAGGCTAAAGAGGATGATAAATCCTAAAGCCTTCTTCATTCAAATTCTCCAATCTCCTTATGTACACAATTCCAACAGGAGTGATGTTTTAGAGGGTAAAATTCCCACACTGTTCGGGGCAGCCACCATCTTTTTGTAGAGTTCTCCACTTCCACGCAAAACAAAGGAAACAAAAAGATATTCAGATTTTTGTTAGAATTTGATCAGTTCGCAACCAGTCCTTAATTAGATTTAACAGTCTTAAAGTACGCGTATTTTTATTTTATTATTTTCGTATTGTGAAAATAATGGCAGACGTTCTGATGTTCAGAGTGATGTTTTTTATTAGAAATCAAATGATTTGAGAAATTCAAACACCTTTAAGTTATGATTTTACTTTGAGTAGCTAAATGTATTCAGCGTAACAAATTGGCATCTAATATGATGCAAACTAATTATAAATCTTATTTAAATGTTTAAGCTAATTATTAATCACTATGTCCTGTCATAGATTCATTTTATTTAAGCCTATTTACTAATGCACTAATTTAATAGGATTTTATGTTTATTTTATTTATTTGAAATTGCTGTTAGAATTTATCAAAAGCAAATTATTTTATTATGAATAGATTACTTTACAATCTTGATGTGTTTTACTAAAATTGTGTTTTATTACTTAATTAAATTAAATCTTAAATCAATTCAAGGCATGAATAGATTATTTTACTTTTCTTACTTTAGTGGTTTATTATTTGATGAATCGTAATTGTTTTATTTATACCTGACTATTTAACTTAAATCAAGATACAAATAAATCTTAACGAATAATACTTGTTTTATTATTTTCCAAACTGAATAGATCCTCAATAATTATTGTTGCATGTAAACTAAATTATTTTGTTGTTAATAGAATGTTTTAAAGCCAATTGTGTTATATTTTGATTATATTTTATTAATACATGGACCGTACTTGCTTTATTAAGATTGATGCTTGGTTTCAATCAAGCAAGGTTCCATAAATCAATATTTACTTTTATTAGTGTATAAATTTACTAAAATCCCAAATAACGTTTGAATATTAACTACTGAATATTAACTACTGACTATTAACTACTGCCTAAGTAAAACAGTGATTAAGACTCTGCCATCCCGCGGCAGAATTCAGTGTGTTTTAACTGGATATAGAATTTATTTATCCAATTGGGGCTCACACAATTGCATGTCACAAATTCAAACGTACAATAATATACGAGTTGTAATGTTTACTTCTAGGTTATGAAATTGGTACATCTAGGTTATCATTTTAAATTAAAGTTCATAGCATCCATCCAAAATATTTTTTTGACATAGAGGAAAAAATGATCACTTATTTAAATGAAGACCTTATTTTGGACAACCAGAAAATAAAGATTGTAAGATAAGCAAGAAAGAAATTGCAGCTTCAACGTGGTGCCAAAATGGCATCTTTCAAAAATCAAAAAGCTAACAAGCATAACATTTGAACTCCCTGATCAATCAATCGATATTTGGAGTCAGCATCAACTATTCTAAATGTTTATCTAAATTGTATATGATGGATAGCAATTGTTTCAAAATCTTGGGTGATTTGATCGGATTTTTTCTTTAATTACGTTTCTTTTTATTACGACTGCTTTCGCCGTTTTATTAAATATCTAGTAAATTGTCACAGAATGTAGACAAAGCGACGTTCTAAACTTTATTAAAGGTCGCTAAAGGTTATAAACATTATAGATGTATAAAAATAATTATCAAAGCCATCAAAGCCATTTTATAGCATCAATAGACTATTCAATTCTACACTGCAGTAGACATCAATCAAATAAAAATGTATAGAATTTACTCTAATTCTAGATTATTTATTGTTTTATTTTTTATTATATTCCTTATTAAATTAATTTAGCATTCATACATACGAAATTAACTTAATTAAATATTATTACTGTTTTAACATCTATTTATTGACATATATACAGGATGGGGTAATAGTACGTCCGTTTCCAATAACTTGGTGTGTATGATTCATCTTTCAAATGAGCATCTTTTAAAAATATTTTCAGGTATACAGGGTGTTTTAAAAATTGTTACATGAAAAAGTTTACTTTTTTTTAATAGAATACCCTATATATTTTAAATTTATTTAAAACTCTTGGCTATCCTCTAACTTTTGTAGAAGTATCAAAGTAATCTACTCAGCCTATACGTAATGCCCGCTAGTGGTGCATTCCCATTATGCAAATCACGTCATTAGTCATCTGAATGGAACAGTAGAAAATTCAGTGGAATTAATGAAATATAGCAACAAAAATCTAGGGATAAAAGAACAAATAAAAATATACAAGAGCAAGATAAATCATAATATATTAAATGGACAAACAAATTGTAAATTCAACAATATTTTAGCACCTCTGAAACTAATACACAAGACTACCAAGTCAAATCCGACAGTACCATCAACGACAACAATGTCATCAGACAGAACATAACTTGAATTAGTCATTCTAAATCAACGTTTGAGAATGGGCGAATGCCCGAAACCGGTCACAGAGTAAGTGATATAGTGTTTTCGACGTATAACAATCATAAAAACAAATATATATACATACATTCATATATATATATATATATATATATATACATATATATATATATATATATATATTACTCTTGAGAACCAGCTTGCAGCTTCGCGATTTTTTTATTCTGAACGCAAGATACTTTGATAGGTATCGGCCTATAGTTCAATGTTCATTTATGACTTCATGAAAATTATTAAATCTTTTATAATAAAATCTTTCATTAATTATTCAACGTTTCCCAATCGACTCCTCAAAGTCTGTCTAACCCAAACGCCTTTCTTCCGTGTTAATACTAGTAAATCCTATAAATAGCCTACTTTTGAATCCCCCGGTCCAAGTGTTTGCTCTTGACTCAATTTTTATAACAGGGTAATCGGCAAGAACATTGTTAATGCGATTACCGATTAATCCCCCGGGCTCAGTATTTGTCTATGGCGCGAACAGCTTCGCATTTCCAATAAGAAGTTTCAAACGTGGCAGCCTGACGTGCTACGAACGTTAGACTGCCAAGGACTTTTGAATTTAACTACCAATTAATGTGCTTACTAAATCACCAAGCCATGCATCCTCCGGTTTCCGTATTTGCCTACGGCGCGGAACAGTAAAATTAAATGATCTGGAGTAAAATTAAATGGATACAAAAACAATTAGCTGATAGTTAAAAGAAAGCACGACCCACCAAACATCAAGGTCGATGGATGTCAAATTGTGTTCAAAGATATCATAAAATACTTGGGGATTACGTTGGATAATCAAGACTTGTGCCCAAGACAAAGTAGGTGAACCAAAATACGACTAAAGGAGGTACACTACAGCGAATTAGTGTCAATCCTGCTTTATACAGCGTAGTAGTGTCGTACCAATCACTAGCTAGAGAGCGGACAATACCACATAGTAAAAGAAACAGCAGCAGTAAGAGAGACAATAAAATTTCATGTAGAAAAATACTGCTGCAGAATTGGAAAATTCTATGGAATGATACGAAAAAGGCTGCTTGGACAAAGAAATTGATCCCATATATAAAAAGATGGATTCATCGAAAACATGGAAGCCTAAACTTGTTTCTCACACAGACACTGACAAGGCATGGCAACTTTACATTGTACTTGAACAGAATGGAAAATATAGAGAGCCTAGAACTCTACTACTCCGACCCATATGATAATGCGGAGCACACATTATTCTACTGCATCACATGAGAAGAAGAATGCACAATACTATACAGAGCACTCGACATACACGTTGCACCTCGAAACATAATTCAGAAGATGCAGGAATCTGGTAAGCGTTAAATGACTTTGTCTCAAAAGTTATGAGAACAATACAAGAAGTATTCTAACTTCTTCAGTACACAACAAAGATAAGTTAACCGGTACACTGTGAAACCCATAAGAAATAAACAAGAGACAACAAGTCGCCCGGAATCCCTATTCCAATATGACAAACGTACGAGACGGGGTGGTAAGACATAGGACTTGAACGAAACTACCGAGAAGTATACGCAAGTTACCACGGTAGTTGTAAGTATCAAAAGTCTCACTTGCGAAAATGCGGTACATCCTATTTAAAATAAAACGTTTTATGTGTATTTCGTGGTATATCGATTGCATCTATAATTATCATTTAAATACCATATGGATGAATAACTAATTTAAATAAATATTTTTTAGTAAACTTCGCTTCGTGCTCTGAAAATACAAAGTCAAAACTTCACAGACGATTTATAGGATTAGGTACTTTATTCGTAATATTTAAATATCTCAAGCACAACTATAAATAACTATTATTTTTATCTAAAAATATTGGGCATTACAATTAAAACCGTACGATATTGGGATTTACAATTAAAACCGTATATCAGTGATGGTCCCTATATCAGTGATGGCGAACCTATGACCCGCGGGTTACATACTGACCCAAGCTACGGCTTTAAATTGCCCAACAACTGCACCTATTGTCATCCCAAAATAAGCTACAGCGCACCCCCCCCCCACCACTCGCTATGTTACATCTAGTTTCTATATCTTATATTAATAAAAAAAAATTATATTTATTGTTTTCTTCATTATAAATCTAATGTACATTTATCTAAATAAAATTTAAATACAAAGTATGCGACCTTATTTTTTGTCACACATATGTCCAACCTACTGTCAAATATAAATATGAAATCACTATAATTTTGAGCCGCGCTGTCAAATTTAAAAATAAAATTATATAATATTAACCCACATGGAATAAAGGTTCGCCATCACTGCCCTATATCACACTTTCTGGTTGTATCCTATATCACACTTTCTGGTGAACCAGTTTCAAATTTTTCTATTATAAAATGGTTCCCTTCTCCTAGAATTATTTGTAGGACAATTAGTGCTTTCCACACAGTTGTTGAAAGTTGCATTTTATTAATATCTAATTCCAGTATCCTTCGTTCAGATTGACCTGCCCCGGGTTCACTATGCATCACTTCACATCATTGGCGCTGACATTCAAACTTTTAGAACAATGTTATAGGTACAAATTTTTATGTAAGTTGCGAACTGTTTTCTGTTATACTATCATTTCCGCTAATAAAACCATTTATTATTTGGCCCCTATACAATTTAATATCTATAGAATAGCTTCTTCCAAATATACTGAATTATTTTGCCTAAAACTAAAAAAATATCAGGATTTGGAGTAACCAATCTATGCCAATCTATGCCTTTAAAATACATGAAGTATTTTAAAACTTTTCTCAAATTGTTATCGGGAAATCGCATATAGCCTCACGAAGTCGACAATTGATTAAAATAACCAATTAAACAAATAGTCATCAGCCAATTAATTCACAAACCATCTAACAAATAAATAAATCGATCATTAAATAAATCAAGAATTGATATTTAATTAAAGCAATTGTAATTGAAGAAAAGATCTGTGAGGTATAATACCAGATTTCTTTTCACATGCAGTCATTGTACTCTGCGTATAGAGAAACGTATACAATGACCGCAAGCCAAACGGCGTGCGCAGAGGGAGTCAGAGCCGATCGCAAAAGATACACATCGTTCGCAATAACTTGCATCTAGCGGGAAGAAAGGGAGATGTCGACGACTGCCCCAAAACATACCACAAGGCATACCACGACGTTTGCGTTCTCATAGAGAGAGTCAACATGGGAATAGACATGGAAAATATATAGCGCGCGTTTCAATCACCTTCCTTTTGCTGCTGTTTTTATTTCGACGTTTCTCAGATGCTTTTCACGTTTTTTTTTGTGTATTTTCATCGAATGTAGAATACAAGTCAAAAATGGTACATGTTAAGATAAGAGGATATGTTTGTGCACTTTTATGGCTCTTTGTGTGCAATTTTTCATTATGAGTTTTCGCTTTTGGCGATTTCAGATTTCGAGTAAAGGTTAATAAATAAAGTCTTATAAGGTTAATAAACTTGCGTTCATTGTCCGTTCTGGGAAGAGTTTTGTTACTATCTACGATTTCTGCGAACTAACAACTCTTAATGAGTTTATTAAACTTTACGTAACCTCATCTGGACTAAAGTTCAATACCATTGTATTTTCGACAAACAACTTTGAATAAGTTTAATGAACTTTGAGAAAAATCTAACCAAATTTTTCTATTGCTTGTAAGGTACATACACCGTCTCGAGCGGTATACACGTAAAGGCTGCCACCACCGTTCCAGCGATTGGTGGAAATCCGCAGTAGAAGGGGGTTGCAGCTCGTTGCTTATTTGCATGTTTGTTAGATTGGAGAGCTCCCTATACTAGAAGTATAGAATCTTAAAATCTTTGCAGGCGATGTTATTCTTTAAATTTTGAATTCAAAATTTAAATTAAATTCATTCCGTCAGCAATAAATTTGTTACAAGAAAAATCAGGTATACAAGACGTACACTCCTAAATCTTTCGACAGTAATCTTTCGAGCCGCTTAACGTTCATTTTCTATGTGTTTTCTCATTATACTTTCGAACTCTCTTCTACGCCCTTTAACCGTGTCTTGGAATATGCTGGGGAAGGTCAGCGACCAAGGGCGAAACCACGAACCGTCAAGCACCAAGACAACTTCACTGACGACCCAACCGTATCAACGAGCCGATGAGTCCACCTCCATCAGTCCACATCACCGACGAGTCGACCACGCCAACGAGCCTGCCACATCACTCGCATCACGAACCACATCAACCTCATCACGAATCAATCGCATCAAGCCGATAGCATCCGAAACCAAGCAAACAGATCGGTTCCTTTTACTCCACAACATCTACTCATTCCATCCGTTTCCTCAGACGTCGCAACATCACCAGCTTCAAAATCCATGTCTAAGCCAAACAGTTTTTCCGTCCTCAATTAATCAGATCATCGAAATTTGTAATACCTTAGTTCGCTACACTTTAGATGTTTTTTAACTTTTAAAGAAGACTACATGTAAAATTAAAAGAGAACCTCCCACTCACGTGAAAACTCCTTATTGAAAAAGTGTTTCAAAAATTCCTTATTAATTGACACTCGGTTGTGAAAAACACTAATTATTTAATTAATTAGTTGCCATGTTTCGAGATAACATTTATCCCTTCATCAGGACTATGTAATCAAAAAGATAATTATATTTACTTTAAATTATATTATGGAAGTCATTCATATTGAAATGGCACTGTTTTGTAATTAGAAGCACTGTTTTGTAATTTAAACAATTAATTTAAATACAAAATCTTTTAGTGATAATAAAATCTCTTAAAAATGCGCCGACTAATAATCAATTCATTCTTTTATATTGCATATTTTGAATATCACTAAATGAATGTTTAGAAACCAAAACTTAATTAATCCTTAAATACTTTTTAATACTTATGATGAAGAAAATTGTGAAACTTACCTTACGTGTAGGTGTGCCATTCAATTACGTTCAGTATAACACTTTCTTTACCTGTAAGAAAAAGAATAACATTTTTTAACCTATATAATAAAGTAGGTACAACTAGACAGTACGTTCGTACCACATCCAGTTGTATCAACCTGACAATAAAAAGTCGTTAATGATTTATAGAGCATTCATCTGAACAATACTTGTTACTTGTGCAATTTCATTGCACGTGTGCTTTAAACTGATTGGTATAAGCAATGCCTATTATATATAAATAAAAGAATTATATTTTCTACACATGGATCACTTTAAATACTTTATCACATCTCTTTGATGAATGATATGCACGTATTGCAACGAGTGACTTAATATCAAACTTCATTAAACTACGACATCAAAAATACGAGGGCTGAGTAATTTTTCAAAAGTTAGTAAGATGACTATACTTCTAGAAGCCTCCTGTCAAAATTTCGTGCAAATCGGTCAGTTAGTTAACATTTGATAGTCGTTTAAATTAAACATTTGTCAATTTTTGAATAAAAATGCATAAAAGGAAATTTCGTGTTTTAATACGAAATTTCCTTTTATCATGATAGAGTTTTACATGGAAAGAATATTAAAGAAACTAAAGAAAAGTTACTTTGGCGCAACTACTCCTTCGCATGGAGCAATGATTTGCAAGTGATTTGCTGCCTATGACCACGGATGATGCTGAACGTCTTGGACCTTCAAAAACTATTAATGTTCAAGAAATTATTGATATAGAATGACCAAAAGCGGCTATGACTGTTTGGCAAAATTTAAATGTAATCCAAGAGAATTTTTTCGTCAATATGTCACCATAGATGAAACTTTGATATTGATCATTATATACGTGAAAAACTGAAGCACAACAAAAAAAATTGACTTCTCGCGATGAACGGTCTCCGAAACAGACAAAAACTGTTATTTCAGCCAATAAGATTATCTTCTGGGATTCCCAAAGAGTAATCTCTATTGACTATTTATAGAAGGGAAGCACAATAACTAGCCAATATTATAGTAATTTACTGATCCGTTTCGATACAAAACTAAAGAAAAAATGACCGCATTTGTTTAAAATACACCAAGATAACGAGCCCTCTCATTTGGCCCCCATTGCAGCAGCTAAACTCAGATTACGAATTGCTGTCCCATTCTCCATATTCACCAGACCTAGGTCCGTTAGATTTTTTCTTGTTCCCAAAGTTGAAATGAGGAGGTGATAGCCGCAACGGATGCATATTTTGCAGAGTTTCCAAAAGACATTTTGGATGGTACAAAAAAAATTGGAAAGCCGCTGGATTAAGTATGTAGAGTTGCCAGAGAAACTCTCAGCTTTCATCGCGAGCACACTAAATGTCAAGGCTGAACTGTCTCGGTGGGCTATGGGAAATTTCCCGCAAAATTGAAAATGGCCTGAAAACTGGGCGCGGAGTATCCGAAGTAAAGCATTCGCATCCACACTCTCAGCTTTCATCGCGAACACACTAAGTGTCAAGGCTGAACTGTCTCAGTGGGCGACGGGAAATTTCCCGCAAAATTGAAAATGGCCTGAAAACTGGGCGCGGAGTATTCGAAGTAAAGCATTCGTATCCACACTCCCAGCTTTCATCGCGAGCACACTAAGTGTCAAGGCTGAAATGTCTCGGTGGGCTACGGGAAATTTCCCGCAAAATTGAAAATGGCCTGAAAACTGGGCGCGGAGTATCCGAAGTAAAGCATTCGCATCCACACTCTCAGCTTTCATCGCGAGCACACTAAGTGCCAAGGCTGAACTGTCTAGGTGGGCTACGGGAAATTTTCCGCAAAATTGAAAATCGCCTGAAAACTGGGAAGCGTGACCCGTACCATTTTAGATTTCCCGGTGGCAAATTTGATCACAGACCAATGCTACTCAGTGTCACCGAAATAGTAACAGCTGCTGCAATAGCTATCTGCACATATGTAGCTATAGTCTGATTTTTCCCATCTGAGTGATAACCCATTAAGAAGAGACATCCCACATTCGTTAAATAAGAAACGCCTAAAGTTTGGTAAACGGTCAATTAATTATGAAGAAAGTGTTTTATCTCTGTTATATATCTAAATGCCAGCGACAACCAACTAATTGATCCCCATGTAACATATGCATTAAGAATTGTGAAAATATCTCTTCCTAATGATTAACATAAGTAAAGACAAGTCAAGACGTTGAACTTGTCAAAAAAAGATTTTTGTCATAATTTTTTTTTCTTCAAACCAATAAAGTTAGATTGGTAAAAATTTTTTTGTTAAACTAAGTAAAAAGTTTTTAAATTGTTGATTAGAATTTTTTTTTGAAAAAGAAAAAGATGATAAAGTTAATGTTCAACGTTTTGACTTGTCTTTACTTGTTGTATAATTAGGAAGAGAAATTTTCACAATTCTTAATGCATATGCTACATGGGGATCAATGAGTTGGTTATCGCTGGCATCTTGAATTTCTATCCTGCAGGTAATTTAAGTATTATATACAATATTTTTTATACAACTGTCATGATATTATTTAATTTCTTAACTAATGTTAACTAGTTAGACATTACCATTATTTCTTTCTTATTAGTATATTACTTTATAATTTTGCTTGAATAAGGAGGGTATAACCTTGAATTCCGGATAGCTTTATCTGAATAAAGTTAAAATTGGATTTAGAATACTTTTGTTTCATTTATGAAAATTGAATCTCCAAGATACTGGCACACTTTGATTATATCAATATTGTGTTTCCGACCAAAATGTGTACTATTTTTGTAAGTTATTAACAAGAAGGAAGTTCTGTTTGCTGAAGATTTGGTTCCTGAAAGAATGTCTTAGCAGTAAGCTTGTTCCAAGATTTTTTAGGTTTAAGGTTTCAAACAATAATACTAATTCTTTTTTAAAACATAAACTCATTAATGAAGCCCGAATTAAATTGATCACGTCAAGTATTAGACAAAGATTTATAGAATTAGACATAATTAATGTACTAAGGTTTTCGAATTGTGTACTGAATACAAATTTAAATTGGTTAATAAGCTGAAGGCTCTTAAATTAGATTCTTGTGCCACATAGATTCTTGGATCACATAGATTCTTGGGTCATTAGATTCTTGGGTCACATAATTTTAGATGGTTCGTTTGTAGGACTAACAACTAATTTACATGTTGATGAATTACATAGTAACACAGCATGTTCTACTTTCGACTCAGTTTTACCTTTAGAGCTGAATGATGTGATTTCGGGTCAACAAGTTAAAGACAATTCTTTGAATTCTAATGTGTCGAAATTGGATACACAAAGTAACCAAGGCCATAATGTTTCACAAGATTTAATTGGTACCTTTATTCCAAAGATGTGTTCCCCAAAAATAAACTCATTGGAGAAAGCTGATAGTCGTGACTCTGATAACGATTGTTTTACACCCCACAGCAATATACCAAATAATAAGGTTTCAGATCATTCAAGGGAATTTTTTTTTTGAATAATTCAAAATTTAGTACAACTCAATACTTGAGAGCAGTCGAGAACACATTTAATAATCAATCCTTTTACATGAATTTTTCTGATAAGGAAGTATCCATTATCTCAGCTCGTTCGTATGTAGTTTTCAATGTTGAGCGACACAACAGTTCGAGGCTTAATTATAACCATATTCAAGGTAAAAATCTAATCTCGTTTACGAATTCGACTTCTTTACCTAATTGAAGAGTTCAATTTTAAAGAATACGAAACCATTAATGATATGAAATTAAGTAGCAGAGTCTTAAATCTTTCCAGTGTGACGTTTACAACAGAACAAAATTGTCTTCAAGGGCGCGTATCTAGTCGCCTCATTAGATGTGGTTTAATCTTTTTCCGTCGGTTCCAGGTAATGAGGTTCTTAATAGCATTACAGAAAAATTACTTTCGAGTTCATTATCTGATGATGAATACAATTTTATCATTACATTGTTGTGATTCACTTTGGATCAAAATTACTTTTAATAATCTCATATACAAATAAAATTCTGGTCTAGCCATGGGCTCTTGTTTAAGTCCTTTCTTGACGGAAGTGTTTATGTCGCAACTTGAGGATAGGATTTTTTTCTTCAAATTCAATATTATTAATAAAGTCGTATTTTATAGACGCTATGTCAATGATATTTTAATTATTATTGATGGAGAGGAAAATGATTTGTTATTGGTGAAAGACCAGTTCAACTGTTATTATCCTGAAGTTCAATTCACTCATTAATTCTCGATTAATAAATGCATTGCTTTTTTAGATTTATTTATTAATTATAATGACATGTTACAATTTAAGATTTTTCGTAAAAACTCCTACAGTGATACCTTGATCCCATTTAGCTCGAATGCTCCTTAGTCACATAAAACAGCAGCTAGTTACTCTTTTATCCATAGAGCTTTGTCTATACCAATGGTTTTCAGCGATTTCGTATAAAAAATTAATTTTGTTGGAACTTTAGGTTTAAATAATGGTTAACCCTTTAAATTTTATTGAAAAATAATTTTGAAGGAACATCACAAATTACTAAGTAGTTTAGTTAAAGACAGATAACCACAAAGATAATAATTATTATAAATTAACATATTTAAATGTTGTTAGCTCTAAATTGTCTTCATTATTCAAAAATGTTAATATTAATATTGCCTTTTACGTCGAAAAACCCCTTAATATTTTAAAAAATAACAAAGAATCAGTTCCTAGAATGTAAAAGTGTGGTGTTTACGAATTGAATTGTGGTTCTTGTGACTTGAGTTATATTGGGATGACGTCACGCTCATTTGGAGTTCGCTTTAGAGAACACGAAGACTGTATAAGGTTAAATAGACCAGAAAGGTCTCATTTAGCAGAACATATCTTAGAGGTTTTCGGAACCAATGACCACTTACAAGGCGTGAAGGTGCTGATTGAGAAGTCCATAGAATACAACAGACCGCTGTCTCTGGCTTTTGTTGACTTCCATAAAGCTT